>VZRR01013890.1:268530-441752 GCA_013398015.1 Oreocharis arfaki
TTTTTTTTTTTTTTTTTTTTTTTTTGACAAAATTTCAAAGATGAAAATTCTGGGAAACCATTTACCTGCTGGTGTTGTCACTGACACTGTTGAAAGTTCTTCCAATGGATGGCAGAAATGAAGGCAATCATCACTAACAGTATGGGACATTATCTTGATCTCCAATGTCTAATACATGCACATAACATGCAATTACAGTCAGCTTTATCACTTGAAAAGCCACTTGCACGTGAATAGATACAAACTCCCTTCTATTACAGTTTTCCAAACTGCAGGAGAAATTAGAGAATGGGTCTTCTCATCATATTTCAACATACATAAAAATAATGAGAACATTGATTCATTGACTGTAGATTTTAACACTTCCTCACACAAGACTTGCAATATAGAAAGATAAAATTTCATTATAAATAAACCTGAACAACAAATTCAAAATTATGAATAACACTGTAGAAGTGCAAGATGTGCTCTGTGACTCTTGCCATCTTGGGACAAAGATTTTAATTTATCCCGTTCCTGTTTTAGTTTACATGGTCTTTCATCTCTCTGTTCTCCTTCCCATTATTTTCTGGGTTACCTTGTCATTCTGTTTACCTCACACGAGCACAGATTTCTCCTTTCTCCCAAATTTAGAAAAATTTGATTTAGTTATTTTTCATCATGCTGGTCTTGTCTTAGTGTTTTGAAAAGGCAGAGGAGGAAAAGAACTTTATAAACAAGAGTATTAGTATTAAATCAAATCCGTGAGAATGCAGAACAATGACAATGGTAGAGGAGTTCCTATTAGCACCACAGTCAAACACCACTGTGGAAACTCTTGTCTGTGAAAAGTCTGATGTGGCAACTGCATAATGGACAGATTAATGTCACACAGCTCTTATTACACTCACATGTCCCATTATGTCATAGAAGTTACCTTACGTCTGCATGAGTTTTAAATCAGACAGTGCCCATGAACATTAATGAATTCTTTCAAAATCACATAAATCCAAGGAGCATTGCTTGCAAATCTTGGTATTAATATTCATACTGTCTCTTCAAGGATAAGAAAATAAAGTGTTTAATTTCAGTCATTTTTTGGAGATGATTTTTTTGTACTTACGAAAGATTATATGCAGTAATTATTAGTGTACACATTACTTTAATATGTAAGATATTAGGATCTGATGGTTTAAGATATTTTAGACTGAAACCTTCCTAAATATCAAAGTCTGGCTACTCCTCAACCACAGAATGATAGAAAGCATTGTTGGAAGAGGCTGTGATTTTTTTTCAAATCTCTCCAAAGGCAAAATCGATTTCAGCTATGTTATGGTTGTCAGATAGTTTTAAAACCTGCTTTTAATATTTTAAGTGCTGGAAACTTCATCATCTCCAGTACATAATTATGCTTACATTCCTGAAGGCTTCCCTTGCTACAAAATAAGGAATTTTAACTCATGGGGAACAGTTTGCTCCTTGGCTTTTTGCTGGTACAGGAAATTATCTACTCCCAGTCTGAACACATGTCAGTTGTTCAAGATGAAACCGAGATCACCACAATGTGGAAGTTAAGAATTTCATACAGCAGGGCTAGAATGAGAGAAGCAGCCACTAGTTGAGTGGGTAACATCCTTAGCAACATGTGGTTGGAAAGCTGTGATTTAATCCCTAAAAAGATCGTTAGATTTAGTCATACTTCCTCATATCTGAAACAGGTTAGCTTGCAGCAGTCATAGGATTATCAACAAGAATCAGGCTGTATTTTATGAGTTCTTCGGAGGGTTTATGAGGTTTAATCACATTTCTTCTAATAAGAATTGTGATGAAGAAGGACTTTCTGAGTGGGACTGGCTCATTCTATTCAGCAGTGGACTAGAAAACAACGTGTTGGTATCCATCAAGGAGACAGCAGGAAAGGTAGTCCGAGTTAGTAATTTCCTAATGAGCTGGTTGTGGGATCAGTCCTCTATATTCTTCCAAAATGACTGTGATCACAGCTCGTGACTGTTGTCATGAGGCTATTCAAAGACTGACAAAAGATGACAATACTAAAATTATTTGATTAAATGATCAAAATTATTTTCAATAGCAAAGAATTTTCTGATTTCATTGTTGCTATTCTTACTCTTATTGTTGAATTCATTTTCATATCTACTAACTTAAGGTAAAGATAGCACATCTTTGATGAATATGTTTTTCAGAGAACTAGCACTGGTTGGTACATTATTTCAAGCTTTGAGACCTTTGAGCTCTCTTAGAGATTTTTCCTGTTCATAATTAGGTGTGTTAAAGCCCTTACAGTAGGCAGATAATCAACAGCTAGAAGCAATGATTTTATGTTCTCTACTAATTGTTTTCCATCTGCAGAGTATTCAATCTTGAGAAGCACCAGTATGAATCGGATGGATAGATTATTTGATGAATCTTTTAAACCCCAATTTTGTTATCCCCACATTGTGCTATAGTGTAGTATTTCAATATAGGACAATAACTAAGTGTTTTAAGAAAGGAAGTATTGATATTCCTCTTTTATTGATGATAAAACCAAGGCTTTATCATAGGACTTGTAAAGAAAATCTCTGAAATAGATCAGAAAGAGAAAATATACCAGTTCTTATCTTTCAGAAAAATATCTTCTCACATGTAAATGGAAAGAGGTGTTTTCTCGCTGGACCACTTATCAGTAGGATACTAATGGTAATAACTAGGTCCACTACATAAACAAAGGCCTGTCCTAGAAAGGGAAAATATACTTGGACTCTAATCAGTCCAGCGCCTTGTAGGCTACATTCTCAGCCAGGAAAAAAACACTGTCCTTCTCATTTGTCCAATGAAATTTGTTACATTTCTCCTATTCTGGAGAAGTGAGGGCTTTGGGGAAACCTAGTTGCAGCCTTCCAGTACCTTAAGGGGACTTTGAGTTACCTATCTAGAGCACCTTTATAGTCAATGGAGAAAAAATAAGCTTTTCTGCATTGTGAATCACCCAACCTGGTTTAGATTTATGTATTTAACTGAAATAGATATCACTCCAACAGTTACTTTCCTTCCATTGATAAAAACAGAGGTCAAATGGCTTACTCAGACAAAAACATGTGGTGTATGTAGGAGAAATTTTATTATACTGCTACCTGAAAGCTCAGTCAAGAGTAATTTGCCAAGGCAGAGCAAGTGGTCAGCAAATGACTCATTTGCTGAAATGAAACCCAAGTTATTAGCTGGCAAAGAGCCAGCTGAGCTAAGGTTCATCATTGACTCTATAGCACAGTACCTTCAGTTTAAAAGTTGTCACACAATATACCTGATTATGCAGGTACACATATCTCAGGTATGCTCATCCTTGGTGAATCAGGTGTTGGAGCCAGCAGTGGTAGGACCAGGTGCAAGGAAGGCAACCATCTCATAATGTCCAACAGCGGGCAGAAGCTGTGGAGTGCAGCCTGGAACCTTGTTAGAGCTTGTACCCTGACACACTGACACCAGCACCTTTTTACCACTCCACACCACAATCTTTTTGCTTTCCCTTTTGCTTACAGTGGTTCAGTGGGGTGGAGAGGCACTACACACTGCAGCAAGTACTCTAAGGACGCCTCTGGCCATTAAGGAGCATGGATCAGGAGCTGGCTGAATCATTTTAATGTTTGCTAAATCTGATTTGACCTAACAATTAAGTTCTGGCACACTTTTCAGACTTCAAATTCTTACTCCACTTCCATCTCTCTTCACTCACTTTCAGGCTGATAATTTAAAAAATTCCAATGGCATCACTTAAAACCTGCATGCTATACATCTTTAGTCTTTTCTGTCCTTTCCTTTCCTTTTCCTGCTGCTGCTATGCTATATAAAAACAGCTAGAGAGGGCAGTCTGTAACAAAACGTGCACCTGTCAGAGTTCACTTCCACTTGCAGCTTTAACTCAAATTGGTTTCGTATCTGTTTCAGGGAGCTGCAGAAATCTTTCATTTTCTCATGCCAGGAGACTATTCATGAAGTAATTCACACAGCTATTTCCAGACCCAGCTGACCCTTTCACCCTTCACAATGTGACTTTTCACCTAAAGGAACTGCTCACAACAAAGCACATCCCCAGAGTATATGTGAGCTATTAGCTCTGCAGGGTTCTTTTTAGCTATTATATATGCAGACTATTTTTACAAATGCAGTGACTGAGGAGGCTGGGGTTTGTGTGGTGTTTTCACCATGCAAATAGAAACCATTCTTGGGCGATGTATGGAAAGTATGTCATATAACAAGAAAAACTATCAAAACTGAGACATTCAGTGAGTCTGAAAATTCCAATATCCCCTCTCTGCAAGTGGCCACTGCCGCATGCTTTAAAGGAAAGTCTAAGAAAAATTGAAGAAAAAGAATAACCTTTCCTCAGAAGGAATGCATTTTTTAACTCTCACTCTTGGACAACTGCTTATGCTCAGAATCACTGAAACTCTGTCTTTGTCAGAATAATAATAATAAAAAGAGAAGAATAGCCTATGGTTGATTTTGTGTATGGTCCCATGGCTCACGTAAATGTCTGATTCATTTAAAGTCAGCTACAGTCTCAACCTCTCTAATAGGCTGTGCCATTCCTCCTGAAGGAAGTAATTCTAGAGGTTAATTCTATATTATAAATTATATCCCTTTTCTTTTTAGCTGTATGCTGCTTTCCCCCACCCCCCACAACCTTTACTCCTCTTCTCTGCTTTGTGCTCTATCACATCTCTCTCACTTCATTTTTCTTACTCCTAGAGTATTTTCCTATCTTTGTTTTTGTTTTTATGGAAAGCTATGGCAAGAAGAATAACTCCAAGGGCTGAATTTTCACTAATTCTGGAGGTATGGATGCAAAATACATATTTGGTCCATGCAATCTATAAAGTTTAGTGTAATGCAAATTAAATCACATCCAGGCTGTGAAAAAATTGACATGCAGTTAATTCCAATTATTAAAAGAGCCATGACAAAAGCCCTGAAATGAAATTTTCTGGATCAATAAATTCATAAATTATGAGAAGATTTCTTTTCCAAACAATGCACAATGAAGAGATCACAGATACATCCGGCAGAATCCCTAATGAGTATTTTGTTTCCATCTACTAAGTACCAAACAAATTTTCACTGTTCAGTGATGTGGTTTAGATTTTAGAATATGGTCACTGTGTGTCATGTGAAATGAATCTTATTACGGTGTTGTCTGAATGAACATGAAATTTATGCTATGCAATCTATTACTGTGCTATACAAGTTATTACCTTTCTGCAAGATCCAAATATAATAATATTTGCATATATTAGTCTTGCAAAAGCGTAGACTAAAATCCTGGTTCCATTTCTCTGATGACAATATAGACTTAAAACTATTTTTTTTTTTCTGCATGGCAGTGGTATATATTATTATGCTATTTTCTCCATTTTAATTCGAAAGTGCTTAAGGCCTTGGGTTTTGTCTTTTTAAAACCCATTTAGTAGTAATGACCTGGATACTAGATGAATGTTAGCACATCAACCACTTCCTGTTCTCCTCCCTTGCCCTCAGTCCAATAAAGATTAGAGGAATCAAAGCATGTTTTATTGTATGTTTTCCCCTTAAAAATGAAAATGAACCAAACTTGAGCTAGATAATATGATACTAGGAAAAAGGCAGGGAGGGAAGTGAACACAAAGAGCAGAAGCAGAAAGTAAATAAAAAGAGAAATAAATGTGACAGAAGCAAACAAATGGCTTTCCTTTCAGGACACACATGCAAAATAATCATTACCTGGAAATTCTAGGGCTATGTGTTGAAGCAGGACTCAGAGATAGTTGCACAACCTGAAAGGCATGGGCATTTTTCTCTTGCCATAACTGTCTTTCTCAAGTTCAGATAGAACAAAAGTAGGGTTTAGGCAATTACACGCCTAAATTGAATTGAATTCTTCTTGGGCATAATTATATATGCTATCACAGAGAGTATTTAATGCATGCTCTTAGTACTATATTGCTAATGCCCTTACAATGTTCGCTGGAAAAAAGAAAGAGTCCAGGTTCGCCTTGATTTTACCAGTATTCTGAATATTGCTTCATTGTTAATAGTTGTTTGGTTAAATGCCTGAGAGGTTTTCTGAGATACTTTTATGCACAGCTTTTCGTTCTATTAACTGCCTGTTCTTCAGTGTATGTGCTTCATCTGAGCAGTACCTGCAGAGACAGCACAACACTGAAAACAGCAGATATTATTCTATCCATAACTTCACTTGCTGATAAACCAGAAGCAATTTGAAAGCATAAAACACATTACAGTGATTATTATAGCTTATTGCTGCTCTGTTTTTATCATTTTCTCCTTTACATTGTAGATTCAAACTAATATTTGTTCCACAGTCATGTCCCACAGAGCAGAATGGAAAAACAGAATTTTACCAATAAATAGAACACATTCACACATCCTGAATAGGAAAAAATGAAATAACACTGTTATGGTTTTATGAGGTGTAAGTTGTGCCAAGTTCAGCTAGACAATGCATATAGATCTAAAGCTTTAAAAAGCTCCATCTTGCAGAAATGTATTTTATGTGAGTTTAGAGATATTCAGTAGAACTGACCCTCCAAGGAACACAATTTCCTTTATGAAAGAGAAATTTAACTCTCGTAGTACGCATAGTATGGTTTAAGAGAACTGAAACCTCTAGATAAGCACATAAAATCACAGCTGGAAAAGTCTAGAAGCAAAAACATGAATAAAGAAAGAAAAAATTGCTAACATTCTTTGTGTTCTTAAATGTTAACTTTTCTGCTCGTGTTTCTGTAACAGGAATCACTGAAACTTAGGGTCTGTTCAATAGATATTGTTTCCTATAATTGAAAATCACTGAATAAATTAGATTAGGAGGTGTCCCTGGAGCCCATCTGATCCAAGGCCCGGCTGAAATCAGGACTAAGTTTAATGTTTGATCAGATTGCTCTGGATCTTGTCCTGTCTTGTGTTTTCTCTGTGTACTTCTGAGAAGAACATGTCTTCATTTTCTTTATAACAATCTATTAGGTAGTTGAATGTATCAGCAAGACTGCACTAACCCTACTCCTCAGACTGAAAAAAAAAAGAAAAATTCACCTATTTTCTCCATCTCATCTCAGAAGGGTTGTCAGGCACTGGAACAGGCTGTCAAGGGAAGTGGTTGGGACGTCATCCCTGGAGGTATCTAACAGAAGTGTAGATGTAGCACTGAGGGACATGGTTTAGTGGTGGATTTTGTGCTGGGTCAATGATTGAACTTGATGATCCTAAAGTTTTTTCCAACCTAAAGAATTCTACGATTCTATGATTCCATTCTCCAGCCCTCTTCATAGCTCCACCAGTAGCTCTCCAGTTTGTGAATGCCTTTCTTGTACTAGGGAGCCTAAATTTCAATGCAGCTCTCAAAACCTGGTTTCAGATGACAGATAGATTGGGATAATTCCCCTAGGGATAATCCCTTCTCTCACCTTCCTGTCGGTGCTTTCACTGAAGCTGCTCAGTGAGCAGTTACCCCTCACAGCCACAAGGCTGCACTGCTGACTCAGGATCAACTCGTGGCCACCAGGACTTCCAAAGCCTTTCCCTCAAAGCTGCTTTCAAGGGCCAGTTAGGCCCTCTCTCTTGCAAGGGCTTGTTCCACTCCAATAATTGTGAAATTTCACAAGGTCTCTGTTAGTCCATTTTTCCCAGCACACTGAAATTCCTTTGGATGGTCACTTTTCCCTCCAGCACATCAAGTACCACTCTCCATTTGGTGCCATCCATAAACTTACTCAAGACACTTTTTATCTAGTCATTCTACCTGTTAGCGAAAGACATTACATAGCATCACTTATTTTCCCATGAAGAACACCTCTAGTAGCATAAGACAGCCTCTTCAGAAGTCTTGGTTTGCTGTATTGTCCTATTAGGGTCCTATTGTCTTATAGCTGTCTCACCAACTGCGTGTTCAAAAATGGTTTTATATTGCATCAGTTCAGAATTCTCTCTTCATCCATGCTGCTTTTCTACCACACTAGTTTGCCTTCCTGTACAAAAGGGCAGAGAATTCTTATGCCCTGAAGGGATGATTCTTGAGGATAATCCAACTCTGCTGGGCCCTTACGTTCTTAAGAGCTACGTCCTAGCAGAGTCACCAAGTATTTCCACGACAAAGCATAGCTCAGCTCTCCTGAAGACAAGGGCTGCTATTCACTTTCACAGAATCACAGGCTATTTGAGGTTTGCTGTGACGCCTTTACATTGTCAAGTCTAACCTCTTCTGCTGCAGCACGGTCAGCTAGGTCAGGTTGCCAGCTGGCTCTGTCCAGCCCTTGCCCCTCTCTCTTAGGATTTTTGACTTTAACATCATAAACACAATGGAGGCTTCCATTAGTCTCTGAAACCCTGGCTTTTTTTCCTCATTTATAAGCAGCAGTTTCTGCAGAGCATGTACCCTAGCTGGTTTGCCAAACTCCTGTGTCCTTGCTTGTGCCCTGCAGCTCAAGCAGATACNTGTCTTCATTTTCTTTATAACAATCTATTAGGTAGTTGAATGTATCAGCAAGACTGCACTAACCCTACTCCTCAGACTGAAAAAAAAAAAGAAAAATTCACCTCTTTTCTCAATCTCTTCTCAGAAGGGTTGTCAGGCACTGGAACAGGCTGTCAAGGGAAGTGGTTGGGACGTCATCCCTGGAGGTATCTAACAGAAGTGTAGATGTAGCACTGAGGGACATGGTTTAGTGGTGGATTTTGTGCTGGGTCAATGATTGAACTTGATGATCCTAAAGTTTTTTCCAACCTAAAGAATTCTACGATTCTATGATTCCATTCTCCAGCCCTCTTCATAGCTCCACCAGTAGCTCTCCAGTTTGTGAATGCCTTTCTTGTACTAGGGAGCCTAAATTTCAATGCAGCTCTCAAAACCTGGTTTCAGATGACAGATAGATTGGGATAATTCCCCTAGGGATAATCCCTTCTCTCACCTTCCTGTCGGTGCTTTCACTGAAGCTGCTCAGTGAGCAGTTACCCCTCACAGCCACAAGGCTGCACTGCTGACTCAGGATCAACTCGTGGCCACCAGGACTTCCAAAGCCTTTCCCTCAAAGCTGCTTTCAAGGGCCAGTTAGGCCCTCTCTCTTGCAAGGGCTTGTTCCACTCCAATAATTGTGAAATTTCACAAGGTCTCTGTTAGTCCATTTTTCCCAGCACACTGAAATTCCTTTGGATGGTCACTTTTCCCTCCAGCACATCAAGTACCACTCTCCGTTTGGTGTCATCCATAAACTTACTCAAGACACTTTTTATCTAGTCATTCTACCTGTTAGCGAAAGACATTACATAGCATCACTTATTTTCCCATGAAGAACACCTCTAGTAGCATAAGACAGCCTCTTCAGAAGTCTTGGTTTGCTGTATTGTCCTATTAGGGTCCTATTGTCTTATAGCTGTCTCACCAACTGCGTGTTCAAAAATGGTTTTATATTGCATCAGTTCAGAATTCTCTCTTCATCCATGCTGCTTTTCTACCACACTAGTTTGCCTTCCTGTACAAAAGGGCAGAGAATTCTTATGCCCTGAAGGGATGATTCTTGAGGATAATCCAACTCTGCTGGGCCCTTACGTTCTTAAGAGCTACGTCCTAGCAGAGTCACCAAGTATTTCCACGACAAAGCATAGCTCAGCTCTCCTGAAGACAAGGGCTGCTATTCACTTTCACAGAATCACAGGCTATTTGAGGTTTGCTGTGACGCCTTTACGTAGTCAAGTCTAACCTCTTCTGCTGCAGCACGGTCAGCTAGGTCAGGTTGCCAGCTGGCTCTGTCCAGCCCTTGCCCCTCTCTCTTAGGATTTTTGACTTTAACATCATAAACACAATGGAGGCTTCCATTAGTCTCTGAAACCCTGGCTTTTTTTCCTCATTTATAAGCAGCAGTTTCTGCAGAGCATGTACCCTAGCTGGTTTGCCAAACTCCTGTGTCCTTGCTTGTGCCCTGCAGCTCAAGCAGATACCAAGATAAAATTTCTCATGAGTACCACGGCCTTTAACCATGGGGCTTCTTCCTCTGTGATCTGTAAAGAAGACTTCATCTATTTCCTCCTGTTGTTCGGGTCTTCTGTAGGGAATATCTACCAATGTCTCTGTGATCTCAGTAAGATCATGTATTTCTGAGTGCACAAGAACTTTCAATTTTACTTCTTTGTTTTCAGTGGTGCACATATTCATGAACAGGTGCTTAGGACAATCACAAAGATGCACAGCTTTGTTTGGGGAAGTGTGATAGTCTTCCACATCATGCTGTCCCTGAGAGCCTCCTGTGTTCCATACCATTCCTTCACTTTTCCGTGTACGTTGTGTACTCTTCTCTTCTGAATCTCCATTTAAGGCCTCCATCACCCAGTGAATCTATATCTTGTCATTTAAATATAACCTCAAGCTATCTGTCTTTCTATGTAATATGGATTTGGGTTTTTTTTTTTTTTTTTTTGCACCTGCAAGGAGTCTGCAAAGATCCTTTCTGCAATATCTCCTCCCTAATGTTACACCATGTACTCAACTTCTCTTGATACACTCGGTACTCAATTTCTCCCGCAGCTCTTTTACTTGACAATCCTGTGACTCTTAGGGTGTACTACCCACAGCTGTGAGCCCTGGGGCAGGAGAAACTACTGACACCTCTGGCAACCTGGTACTTGGTCACCCTTGTCCTTCCTCGGGAGTTGTGTCTTGGTCAAAGCCAGGTGGTCCTGGGGTGTGAGGTGGGGAAGGGGTGTCAATGCATGTTCTGTTGGGAACCTCACTCCCTAACATACCTTTGCAGTTGTGGGACCAGCTCCATTAGTCCCGTGTGGTCACTTTCACACTCCTCTGGTGTCCTGCATGTCCTATATTATCAGCAGCAGCTGCTGAGTTCTGATTAATATCTTCTCTTGATATGTTCCTTTTCTACAAATCATTGGACCCAGACTGTCCTAGGAATGGACCCAGGCTTTTCTTGGTGGTTCCAAGCAATGGGACAAGAGGCAATGGGCAGAAAGTAACGCACAAGAAGTTCCACCTGGAAATGAGGAAGGGCTTCTTTTCTGCATGGGTAAGCAAGTACTGGAACAGACTGCCCAAAGAGGTTGTGGAGTTTCCCTCACTAGAGATATTCAAGGAGCATCTGGAGGCAATCCTGTGCCATGTGCTCTAGGGTGACCCTACTCGAGCAGGGAGGTTGGACCAGATGACCCATTGTGGCCCTTCCAACCTTTCCCATTCTGCGGCTGTGAAACCTGGTTTAGATTATTTTTGGTAATTAACTTAAGCTGTATCATTTTTACAAATACAAATCCTCTGTTTTTCAACTGAGAAAGGGCAAGAAAGAAGGACCTCCCTGCAACACAGGGACGAATGGTCTTTCAGTGCTAAGGGAACATTTTTTGCATCCACCTCAAATAATTGTTTGGGTTTGGTTTTTATTTTTTCTTTTCCTTTTAAGAGACTTGGGAAAATATGTGTAAATAGAAAGATCAGCAGACATGAAATCCTGGAATTTGTTTCTTGGGAAATCCTCTTGACTACAAAATTTAATTCCCATTTATTTAACATATTCTAGCCTGTTTTGAGATTTTAAAGGACAGATGCTCCCCTGTCCTTACTTCTCTAGCAGTTTCAATGAAACATTTTTAAATGGCAGCTATAGAAATAACAATTTTTAGCAGCAAAGAGCATCATTTTATCTTGTCAGAAATTGGCACTTACTGTACAAGATCTGTTACTACAAAATTAATGCAAGAGCTATTTATCGTTCTTGACTATGAAGTTATTTGGATTGGATGACTTGATACTCATCATAATCTTCTATAAATATAAATTAGTCTGAGCATTATTAAAAAGCAGTTTTAAAATAAACAAAAGGAAGTACAAGATATGATAAAATTATGGAAGTCTTTTTCATAGTATATTATAAATGCCAAAACATAGATTTAGGAAGGATTAGGAATATTCATGGAAGAAAATTCTGTCAAATACAGTTAAACAGAAAGATATGGTCCTTAGCTAGAAAATATGGTCTTTAGCTTTTTATTTAGAAGATACTAAAACTTCAGTGTAAATGCTGATTTCTGAAAGGGTTTATTTGGGGAAGTATCACTAGGGGATTATACTGACTGTATTCACTATAATTTTTTTCCTAACATTGAATACTGGACTAGATAAATTTTTGGCATGTTCTTATATGGCCATGTTCTTACAAATTTTGTGTCAACACAAACTCTCCTTGGTCTATACGGACTGAAAAGTAACATTTCATCAACATTCCTTTACTCCAGTCCAAAGTGTCTAACTCTGACTGGGACATTTTAAAACCGCTTTTGAAAGCACTGATTTGAACTAAGCCAAATCTGATTTCATGTATACCTCATCTCTGGTGACTTAGAACAAAGCACCTTTGCGAAAAATACGCCTCTGAACTGCTGCTTACAATGTACATGAATGTTTCATAATGTAGATATGTTCTCAGTTTGAATCATTATACTTAAACTCATCTCACTTCATGGCTAACACACAAGGTTTACATTGCACAACCGTATGATTCAGTTCCTGTCATTCCATTTATACAGATATATTGAATGCCATATGCTAAATATTTTTTAATCCTCTAACAAATTACTATCTCAGCTAGGAAGCACCGTAATGAAATTATTGTATTAAAATTCATCCTTGAACTGAAACACATTTGTTTCCCAAAAAAGCAAGAAGTATTCTATGTCTACTCCAAATACCTATCGTTATAAAGTGAGTTGAATAACTTCTAGGGTTGGATGAACAGTTACACTGATACTCCTAGAAAGTTAATTTTAAGTTTGCTTACTTGAAGGCTCACACCAGAGAAATTATAATTTATGTGAAATGACATAATGTATGGGATAGTAAGAATTCCAAATCTCTCAGACTCTTGACACAGCGGCAACTAAGCAAGCCAGGCAAGAGCCTGAATCCTTCACAATTACAACAAGGCATACACACACAATTACTTCACAGCACTCTTACATTTAAACTCTGTGCTCAGAAAAAAAAACCTGTAGAAACCTATTTTTGTCCATCAATATTACTTTTGGAAAGGCCTATGTCACCTGGAAAGGTAAACCTGTAGCAGTTTCTAAAATTTTCTGATGCTATTTTCTGATACGTCTCATCAATTTTCTTAACTGTGTAAAAGATTCAGTGCTACAATGACTACTGCAAGGTCTCTCCTTAGCAATAGTATGGAGTGGTATGACAATGTGCAACCATCTCTATTTCACATTATTGTACATGCTGTACTGTGTATTGCAAAGCCATGGCTCTATTGCAGACAGCGGAAATTTGGCCACATTTAGTGATCTTTTTCTTCAGAAAATTTGAACAGTTTGAACACATAATATCTTTTATGACCTTAGCAATCACTTGCTAACAGCAACCTGAAACTGAATTATTGTGTTTTAAATATCATGTTCAAAATTTACAAATAAATAATAAATACAATAAAAATTCCTTTTATGGTCAACTTCCAATAAGTGGGAGAAAATTATGTTCTTTCAGAAGTGAGTAGATACAGTGATTTTGTAAATTGCTCAGCTGCCTTTATACATTTATAGTTTCTAAGATACTTTTCAACCTATTTCTAGACAATTTTCAGAGTTTGAAATGATAGCTTAGTATCTATGATCAGTCACAGAAAACAAAATCCAGCAAATATACTTTTCTGCTGCTTATTCTCTAGGCCAAACTCAAATTACTACCAAGTTTAATTTATAAATGATTTTCATCTCTTAACAACAGCATTAAATTAAATTCTGTTTCCTGTACATGGATTGAGTACGAAGGAGAGGGAGGAGATTTGGGTAGCAAGTAATCCAATTTGTTAGTAAACCCCACAAATTTTAATATGAGGGTCAGAGAACAGCCACTGAAATAACTTGTGATTTGCCACAGTGTTATTGCACTGCTTTCTATTTCCACTCACACTATTTCCTATTTTCTGAATTCACATTTTACAATCATTTTCTTCTTTGTCGTATGATTCAATGAGGCTCAGTTACCAAAGACAGAAAGATATCCGACACAACAATAAGGAGAACTTAGTAATGAGCATTTTATTTCTTGGAAACTATATCTAATGTATCTTATGAATTAAAATGAACAGCTCTAATGGCACTTTTAAGTATGACAAGAAGTGGTAGTATCATTTTCTGATTTTCAATATTTATGCAAAGCAATCACTAATGATGACAATACATGACATTCCATGTAATTCAGTGCATTGATTCAGCAAATGTATATCCATCTTGAAGTGCCTTCCATGTTTTAATGTACATATCTGTAGTAGAGAACCAGAACAGTCATTTAGTGTATGCTTACAGCCATTACCTGGTGTGTTATGCCTATTAGAAGTAAATAGGCATATTTACTTCTATAGTAAAGTAGAAGTAAAAAGACAACAGTTACATCTTTGTCTAAAGACAACTAAAGACATCTTTGAAAAACACCATTCCTATTTCTCTTTATTACCCATGTCTTTCTAATTAATGATATGTATCCAAGCCTGTAAAGGTGTTTTCTGGTTTTTTTCCCTCGTTAAATTTCATTGATACCAAGCTTGAAATAAATACATTGATTTTAAACCAAAAATTAGTCCAAATGTAAATACTTTCTGAAAATAAGACAACTGCTGACATTTGTTGTATGTTCAGATATACCATTCCCCTGTGCACCCCTAAAAAATCCCTTGGATCAAAAACAGCTGTTGTCCTAAGAAAATGGATTTTGGCACCTTCCTGTTCTTTCATCTCTTGCCTATACCATATTGGAGATCTACAATTTCCTTTTTTTGAGTGAGACTAGCAGAAAATGTGACTGTAGCAGGTAGTAGCAAGTCTGATAAATTTGGTTGCAGTTACGTACCCTCTTTAGAGACATTTACCTGACTTTTTTTTGATTCAAGAGTCTCAAAATCCATAAGAGGTTCACAGAAGAAAGTAGTGAAATAGTAGCTATTCGAGATTCCGAGATTATTAACAGTCCATTTTTACAGAGGAGTGTGCTGGGAAAAGATAGGAAGGCATGGGGCAATAAACGGCAGGGACACAACAGACACAGGCACACCGGATACACTCAAATCCCTGGAGCAATAGGGTTTCTTATAAGAGGGCTGAAAGAGCTGGCTACTGTGATTTTTGAATTCAACTGTCTGTCATCTGCAAAGAACTATGGTGATAATGGGGAAGTGCCTGACAGGTAAAAATAAGAAAAAAAGCCTAATGTTATGACGATTTTGTCTTTAGAAAAGGCAAAGTAGCCCACATGGGTCCAAGAAATGAACTGATCAGCATCACGTCAGCCCCTAAAAAGGTCACAAAACATTTAGTCTTAGATTCTATCCCAAGCACATGAAGGATGGCTGTTTCTGGCACAGATTTACAAAGAGCTTGACAAAGATATAAGATTTCTGCTATGAAACAAATTATTATGTTGATGAGGAGACAGTGGTGGACATATTCTACCTTGTTATTAGTAAATCTTTAACAGCATTCTCATTTGAAAATTGAGAAAACACAAACCTGGCTTTGGAAAAATGATCTACTATGTTAGTTGAAAACTGGCTGTTCTGCCAGGCACAAATAGTAGTGATTATTGGCTTGATTTTGGCTGACAGCCTGCAGTAATCAGAGGGTTCCAGAGGCCAATTTTTTGCCCCATATGTATTCAACATCTTCATCAGTCACTTGGGTAATGGCATAGAGTGTACTCACACAGAAATTTGTAGATGACTGTAAACTGAGGGGAGTTGTTGGCACAGAATTTCAGTCCAGAGAGAATTAAAATAATTTGAGGTATGGAGTCAACAAAACATTCCTGATTTGTGTTAAGGCAAAGTTCAAAGTCAGAAACTATGATGGAAAATCCTGTACATTTTTACAGACTAGGAACTAACAACCACATAGTGTCACTCCTGGGAAGAGCTTTTACTGTGTTCACATGACCAGATTTTGGTAGCAGGGGGATGTAGGGGTGATTTCTGTGAGAAGCTGCCAGAAGCTTCCCGTATGTCTGGCAGAGCCAATGCCACTGGCCCTGGAGTGAATGCACCATTGGTCAAGGTCAAGCCAATCAGGAAGGAATGATAGTAATGCCTCTGTGATAACATACGTAAAAAGGGGAAAAAAGTTAATGTGCAGATGTAATTGTGTACAGAAACTATGTGAAAGGAACAACCCTGCAGACACCAGGGTGAGTGAAGGAAGATGGGGAGGAAGTGTCCCAGGCACCAGAGCTGAGGTTCCCCTGCAGCCCATGGTGAAGACGATGGTGAAGCAGCTTCACCCCTGCAGCCCATGGAAGTTAATAGGAGTGCAGAGATCCACCTGCATGCTATGAAGGAGGTCTGTGTCACAGTGAGTGGATACCCAAAAGGAGGCTGTTGTCACATGGGAAGCCTATACTGGAGTAGGCTCCTGGCAGGGACTAGAGGTGTTCCAGCAGATATAAAATCTAAGAGAAGGTAGGGTCAGGATATGTGCCCACCTCATGCTTTGGCTTAAGTACCATTTGGCTTTCCTGGGCCCTTCCCCCAGGTGGGACTTCCAGTCATTTGGCCACTCAGGAGTTGGGTTAGGAGTCCAGAGTAGGGGTGTGGAGCATTTTATCTGATGTGCCAGTGACTGGCGGGCACTGCAGGGCGGGGATACAGGATGTCTAGGGATGTATGGAGCAATGCATCATCTCAAAAGGGCAAAACTTGACTTGCCCCTTTCCCCACACACACACCCAAAAGATTTCTAGCAGGCAGTTTCCTCCACCCTCTCACATGGGGGGAACACATTTTTAAGATTTAGTTTACTTCTCATTATCCTGCTCTGATTTTGTTGGTAATAAATTCAGTTAATATCCCCAAGTTCAGTCTGGTTTTCCCGTGACAGTATTTGGTGAGTGCTCTCTCCCAGTCCTTATCTCAACTCACAAACCCTGTGCTATATTTTCTGTCCCCTGTCCAGTTGTGGAGGGGAGTGATAGAGTGGCTTCGTTGGGTACCTGGCATCCAGGCAGGGTCAACCCACCACAGACCCCAAAGATTATAGTGAACCCTAGATGGAACAGTGCTGTGTCACTGCATGGGAGACAAACGGTGCATTGGTCTGTGTTGAGAGGAGTATGGCTAAAAGATCAAGGGAAGCTGCTGTCGCTCTCTATCTGGCATTGATGAGGTTATACCCAGAGTATGGCATACAGTTTTGTTTTCCATCCGGTTCAAGACGAATATAGAGAAACTAGAGAAGTTCAGCAAAGGGCTTTCATTATGAGCAGCAATTCAGAGCACATGTGCTGAGAAGGGAGGATGAGGGAACAGTTGTTCAATACAGAAGAGAGGAGAGTGAGGGGAAATCTAGTAAATGTCTATGGCCATTTGAAGGGCAGCTGCAAAGACAAAAGGACTATACTATTCATAGTAGCACCAAACAACATAACAAAACAAAGTTGCCATAAATTATGTCTTTGACATTTTAGGCTGGAAAAAAAATATTAGTAGGGTAGTGCAATTGCCAGCATAACACAGCATTGGAACTTGTTGCCTAGGGAGGTCAAGAGACTTCTGTTTATAAAGATTTTCAATGGTCTGCTGCATACAGTCACTGCTGACCTGGCCTGATATTGGCAACAGTCCCCCTTAAAATAGAAAGTTTTACTAGACGACCTCCAGAGTTGCTAAGTCTTGTTCTTTTATTGCAAATCTTAGAAATTTTTACAGGTTAGTGAAGACCTGAGATCAAGATCACAAGAGATATTGACCATAAGAGAAACCCAGCTTTCATTAAAAATAAAAAAGATAAATAAAGAAAACAACCAAACCAACCAATAAAAACAAAAAAAACCACCAAAAATGAAACCTGTGGAGAACGTTCCTGCAAAATAGTGATTAAAAAAAAAAAAGGAACAAAACACAGGAAATTTTTATAAAGAAGCCCACCTGAGAAGTGTTCTGATATTTCAGATATTCTCCTGGTATTTAGGAGCCTTACCCAAGTTCCATGATCTCCAAAATCCAATTTATGCAAATCTAATGCAGTACGCAAGCTTTTGTTCTGGCACAAAAATGAGTGTCATGCTTCAAAAACAGACAAGAAAAAAATAATAATTATTTAAGGTGATTTTGTTTGTTTATTTTTACTCATATATAGACAAATTATTTTTGCATGTTGTCTGTATAATGAAATTCATACATAATATGAGAGTTTGCAAGAAAAGCAGCAGCATCCTGTGATGTTCAGAGGTCTTAAAACAAAGAATAAGGTAGCATAAACCTGTCACCTCATCAAGTGCATTATGAAAAAAGAAATTGAAAACAAAAAAGGGTTAGTATTACCCAACAACACTATTCTCTTACCTCGTTATTATAAAACGTTTTCTGGGATTTAAAATGATTGAAAAAACATGTTCCTTCACCTTGTAAGATGCAGTTGCACATGCAAGCATATTGCACCGGAGCTCAGGTTTTGCCCCAAGTAGTTAAAAATGTGGAGCAGTACTCTGATATTTTTCTTAAGTCCAAGGTCATCAGACTTATCTAAAATTATGCAGCATGCATTTAATAAAGGTGCAGTGGTAGTAGATGGAATTGCTCTCAATTCTGCCTGCTCCTTTTCAGACAGTTGGTTTCCAGGAGCAAGCAAGTACCAAGACTCCTGTGCTCATAAGAACAGACACCATCTGCCTTGCACAAAGCCTAAGCAAAGAACATTCTGACATGCCATTGCACCTCTGTTTTCCAAAACTCCCTTTAGCACCTTTAGTTGACATCCACCTTTTCTGGATGGCTGCCCACCACAAGATGTGCAACAGGGTTTATATGACTTTGCATTGTGTAGAACAAGGGTGCAATAAGTAAACTCTGTTTTCCTGCTTTTCCATCTACACACAGCATTCAGTAAGTATTACCTTGGATACCTTTCTAATATATATTTCTGGCAAAATGACAAATGATGCAAACAGAAAATCAAATCCTGATGGTTAGTCTGAAGCCTGAAATTTCTTTCCCATAGAAGCAGCTTGAATGGGAGTGTTTCCAGAAGTTTTGGCAAATTTTGGCTGCTAATGTTAATTTCTAAGTACAGTAATAAAGAAAATCTTAAGCTGAAGACTGGCAGAGTGATTGCTTGCTGTTTGGCTTCCTGTGGTTGCAATCAGAAATGACTTAATAGAGCAGCTGTAGTTCAGGCTCTGTTTCACAATTTCAGTGCTATCCATGAAACAATGACATTATACTTGCCTGTTAAATTGATCATGAAAAGATTAATTTCACAGTTTCTGTATTTTTCAGAACATTTGATGGGAAAAAAGGCCAAAGGGTAAAAACACAAAATTTTTAAGGAAAAATTCAAATTAGAAACATATGGAAATTTATTATATGTAAATATTAAATAAAGGCAATGAAAATACTTCAAATGAAGAGCAGATTGGTATAATGCAGAATGTTAAATATGCATGCTAAGAATCTCATTTAATGAGAAAATTTCTCTCAGTCGCTCTGCACAGGGTATTTTATTCTGGAAAAAATCTGTACATTGAAATATAAACAATTCCCTTTTTTGTTATAAAGATAATATATGCAAGGTAATAATTTCCATTTTTGTAAGAAGAGTTACCAAATCATGACTCCCAATGTTGCAACTTGCATTATAAGCTGTTAAGAATCAAAAATGCTCTCTGCTACACTGAAGGAATTTTTTTTTTTAAAGATTGATCTGCATTATCCTACATTTCCTGTTTCCAGTTTAGAATGTTTAAAAATAAGATATTACTCTCCAGCTATGTCATTGGAACCCTGCTTTAACATGCCGTGTTAATGCAATTGTCAGTAAATATCTCTTGTACCTTATTAAAACATTTACAGAACAGGTGATTCTCTGAAAGGAGCTAAATCAACAATGTCACCTGATCCTGAATCAATGCTCATGTGCTGTGCCGGTGTGCCAAAACAGCAGCCCACTGCTACTGGTTTTAAATACATGAAATAGCATTTGGAAATTGTCCAATTAATTTCCTGAGAATCCAAAGGCCTGAAGAAATCTTCAATTTTCCTATATACTTACAGAATTTAATGTCTCCCTGTAGAGAGACACAGCACCGTGCCTCCTCACAAACCTGTCTAGGCTATATTTCAGTTCTGCCAGGGGAAAAAAAAAGTTGTACTTTACTGAGCTCAGTCACCTTATCCAAGGTATTTTTCCTTTTTTTTTTTTCATCACTGCAGGAGTAACTCCTTGTGACTTCCTTATCAATAACTGGAGAACTCAAAAATCATGTTAACTGTGAAGCATCCCCTGGTTCATTAAATCTATTATTATTAATATAACATACAAAGGCCTATGCATTTTATAAAAAAAAAAAAAAGGGAATTTTTGAATACTCTTCCATAATTGATTTGAAAGTGTCTTTCATCTTGGATTTGCACAGTTGAGAGTATTTTTCCAATTCTACTTTTGGTTCAGTCTTTTTAAGAAGTGTTAGGTAGGACCTTTTCATTCTCCCATTGAAGATTCTGGTGTCTTTTAAAGAGTCTATTTCGAAGAAATGCATAAAACAAATACCAAATATTTTTGTTGTTACCACCATTTCTGCTGGTGATTTCTCTGTTTTTGTGCAAAGAAAGGATTTGCCATATTCTTAGATCTAGTGAAACTTCAGGTGGTTCACATGAACAGCTCTTTAGAAACCTAGATTTTACTTTGTTTCATTGGAGTTTTGCTTTAAGGCATTTCATATATTTGCAGCTTCCTTCATTTCCAAAGTTAACAATGGTTAACTTTTATTTGGATTCTAAGATAGGTGGAATCCAACCTGGAGCTGAGATTTAGATTTTGAAATTAACGAATTATTGCAATTCAGTAAAATGTATTTAGTGCCAATCAGCCTTTGGCACTAACATTCAGTGAAAAATGCTATGGTAATCAATGTTATTTATTTAAGTACCAGGGATATACATCACATCACACTGTAAAACATAATGAGGGCACTAGTGGATGCATTACATACAGAGGAAGAGTGTTTTCTCAAAAAACCCAACCAACCAACAAACCAACCAACCGAATTATTTCGCATACTGTTTTTGAAGATTGGGTGACCAGGTTCTTTTGTTTCCATCCCCTTGTTGCACTGATTGGCACCAGCTAATAGGAATCAAGCGTCGTTTTTTGTTGTTTTTCCCCTCACCATGTAGAATTTGATAAGCTGTACTGCTAAGAAGTTTCACTGATTTCTATCTCTCGGTGGCTTTTTTTGGACTACCAATACATTAAAGTCTATATAACATGGAAAATGGCAAGCATTTTGACTACAATAACTCTCACTATAGACTCAGTCCTATTATGAATAGGAATTCATATGAATTTTGTACCTACTTCAGTGCCCTCCAGACCCATTTATTAAAAATCATAATACCATACCTTGGTCTTCTTATTCTATTCTAAGACATGTCTGGCTCCCGAACTTAAATAATTTTCAGAATTTTTGTAATGCTCTCCAGTGTTTGAGTCTTTTTCCAATAATAGTTATCTATTTTTCTCAGAGTGTGCTTTGACTGGACAGTTTAAGTTTGTGAAATTTTCTTCAGAATGGTTATCCACAAATATTGTGTAGATTTTTTGCTTTGTTATGTGGGGGTTATTTTACTGAAATAATATAGAAAATTGTCAAGGATTTTGTGTAAAATAATTAACAGTGTTTATGAACACAGGCACTGAGACAAATAAATGAAGATTTTTCTTCATTTTTTATTTATTATCTAGTCTTCTGGGGATGCTATACCCCCTACTTAAAATCAGAAAATGTCTACTTTGTGCTGAAATGGGTTTAGTATGTATATTTAAATAATGATTATTAAAAACCAATAATTACAACCTAACCCTTTAGCTTTATTATTTCCTTAAATGCAATAATTTCCAATGGCTTACAATTCTTACGTGGGATCAATTTTTCACATCAGGGATTTTGTAATTCTAGATAAGCCACCCACATAAGTAAGCAAAAACCACAGACGCACACAATTCATTTCATGTTTATGGCTTTGACCATTTTGAACATGAACATCTCCTCTTTTAGTACATCTCATTGTATTATGGCAATGGAGAAGGTATGAGTGGTAAAAATGGACACTTATAGCTCTCCAGAGAAGGTTAAAACATTACTGAAATTTTTCACACTTCTCATAGATAAGTTGTTTTTCTTTGGGTTGCTTATTTTTTCCATTAACTTTAAATCCAATATATTATTAGGATGAAGGTAGCAGTCTTTCTTAGTTTGTAGTCAAAAGCAACAAAGCACACTCTCATACACACACGTCTCAGAGAGCTAATGGAAAGAGAAATGAAGGAAATGAGAACAGTCCCCAGCAGCGTTAAATGAAGGAAGGCACAGAGAGAACAGTCTCAGAAGGGCTTGCCCACTCTGTTTCTTTTAGATGGACAAAAAGCAAGTACTGCAGGTCAATTGCAACATTTCTATACAGGGAAATAGTGAGTGGACAGGGCTTTTTAACTTTTTAGAAGCAAAAACCATCATAAAGCTGTCTCTGGTTGATTCCTATGGACTGCCTGTCCACATTCTTGAGTGTGCTTTATGGATCACATGTTCTCATTTGCCTTGGAAGGAGAACCAGTTAACACAAGTGCAAACCAAAGAACAGTAAATGGAAATGATCAGGAGATTTGCTTCGAAACCATGCTGAAACTTTCAACTGGAGCACTCTCATACACTGAGAAATCCTTGTGCAAATGTAGCACAGCTGACAGTAACATACAACAGCCGTGTCATAGGGGAGTCCCTTTTAAACTCATTGTTTGTCATATTTAACAAGAATGGCCAATTGTAAAGTCATTATTTTCAGCTGAATACACAGGGTCATAAGGAAGATTTGAATTCAGATATGAAAAGTTTCTTCTCCGCCTTATGGGTACAAAGATGGTCTAGCGATGAGAAAGGTCTCAATCTGCTTTTAGATGCAAAAAGAATTCCCACTCTATTAAAGATATATTCTTTCTTCTCTGATGCTCCATAAGGTTTCCCCCTTACACAAGGGTAATATAACTGTGTTAAAAGACTTGGGTTTGAAGTTATTTGAAGGAGAAAGGTGCCACCAGTCCTCAATGAGTCAGTCCTAGCAGACTCAGTCATGACGCCTGTTCAGGCAGTTTAAGGGTTCTCTAGAACTCCTGCTTTTATGCTGCCAGTCAATAGTAAGCTAACTCTTAAACTAACTGTGGTATTGAGGTACTAGTGCTATCAATCCTACAGGTAGATGGCAATGTCTTGCTAAGAATGAAACTTTTTTCCATCCAATTTAGGTTTAGCAGCTTTGAAACATTGCGTTACTGGCTTCTGCATTTCAAAGATCTGTATATGAAGAGCTTTCCCTGCCTCTTCCTCGTTTCCCAGAGCACTGCTCAGTGTAATTTCTTGCCATTTCCCCTAAATATTTTCTTTAGAACACAACACTCCAGTGTTAGTTTGTTTTCACAAAATCAAACTGAATAACAATCAATAAATCATAGTGGGCAACCATCCAGTGCCCCGGTATATATCGAGAGGCACTCCAGCATGAATTGTGCATATGATTCAGGCACACCTTTGATTTTTCGGGAAAGTGGTCCAGCCAAAATCTTAAAATTTGGAGTAAAGCACCAGACTTCTGCTGAAATATCTAGGTACAGCTTTCGTGCTTAAGATATACTTGAAAAACTCTCTTACTTATGCCAGATCCCATTGACATCACGAGGGCAAAAAGTACTTAACGCCTTCTGGAAGTTGTTAGCTCTTACAAGATTAAGCCAATGATATACAGTATGATGGTAAGATGGAATATGACTGCAAATCTGGCACCTGAAATTACTTTATAAATGAATGGACTTCCTCTAGTTTGGAAGCTCAACCTATTTTTTGCTTTCCTTTAAATTATTTCAAGCTGTAAGTGTAGTGGTAAAAGTTCTCTTCACAACAGCATCAGGAAAGAGAATCACAAACCTGAAAAAAATTAGTTTGGGGAAATTAGGGATGAAATACATATCTATGCAATGCAACATATCAGTCATCACCTTTTTCTTAATCACTGACTTAAAACAAGCTCCAGAACTGAATTTAGACATGCAATTTGTAAGCCAGATTTTCCAAAATACTGAGCATTTACCGGCTCCCATAAATTCTTGCAGAGGTTGCTGGATTCTTGGTACTTGTAAGTATTCAAACCCATATGTCACTGTCTAAAAAATATTTGGAAACCTAGCTTCACACATCTTTTTTGAAAAATTGTGTTCTCCAGCTGAATGCATCGTGGGTTGATGTAATCTTGATTTTATTCATTGTAAGGAATAAATGATCAAATAATTGCTTACTGAGAAGTGAATACAAATTCATATTTCAGAAGTGCATCAGGCATCTAGAACATAGAAAAATGCATTCTTTTCTCTTTCTGAAAACGGCTACTGAAACAGGGGTACTGAAAGTACCATTTTGTGGTTTTAAAATGTGATTCAGTTTGGTTGTGTGTTAGTTTGTTGGTGTGTGGGTTTTTTTCCCCAAAACTTATACGTGTTACGGTTTTACAATTCACTTTAAAAAAGAGTGATCATTTCTTAGAGACATTTGGTTATATTGCAAATGGTTTTGAATCAGCATATTCTGAAGCCTTAGTAAAAGGCTGAAATGATAACACTTCTCCCCTCAGGCGTATATTGATTTGATCTTACATATTTAAATATACTTCATTTCACTTTCCATACAAAAAATAAGGTAGAGAAAAACTTACCATCCCATCATGAAAGGCTTGCCAATGTTGTCTGAATACATGAGTTATTTTCTAGTAAAAAATGATTTTTCAAAATAAATAATGAGAAACTTAACTTCTATCTTGGTTTCTATAGAGCTTTATAGCTATTTCTTTCAACATCTATGATTTTCAGTTCAAATAGTTTCCATTTTATTTCTATTTATTTCTACTTTTTTGTCAAACTACAGCTCTTGGAAGACAAGGAAAAACCCTTGACAAGAAAAACCCACTGAATCTTCAACGAGCAGCAAATTCACAATAGTTCTCACTGTATGCCGAAATTCTTAACAAATCCATGAAATAAATTTCATGAGAAGTGAGAAAAAAAAATAGGTAGAACTTTAACATTTTAAATGGGATGCAGAAAAATTCTGTTTCGCATTGGAGTGCAGAATCTGTGCAGAAGATTCTGTTATTTCTAAGAATTTTACTGGCAAGCATTACCTGCAGTATCCCGGTAGCAATGAATCATTTCTGTATTTTCACATCTATTTCTAATGAGAACAGCAATCTTTTATGGCTATTTAAAGCCTGTAGATTTCCCCCAGAGTGATCCTATCCAAACATCCAGTGCTGTTGGTAATGGCTATTTCCTCTCACTACAGACTTGAGAGGCAGTTTCCTCAAGGACCACTACAAGAGATGACACATGAAAATTTTTCCTCCTTCACTCTCCTTCCACTGGTACCCTAGGGTCATTTTCAAGTTCTGTTTGGCTTGTAGTATATTTTGGAACAGGAAACTTATGATTGATTTCAAATACAGAACTCTAGGCATCATGGCATAATGTGTTGCCACCAAGAAATAAATGAAATGAACTAAGAGTAAAAATGCAGATTAAGGAAATTACACTGCAAAATTATTCAAAGAATAGTTCCATGAACATTTATACTCCAGGCTTCTGTCCAAATGTCTACTCTGCACTTGCATACGTAAGATTTGCCTCAACCGATGCAGGGAAAACTTTTAAAAATAGCATAAAAAATTTAATAGATCAAAAGCATACAAAATAATAGCAGTTCAGTATTTTGATCACTGTTTCAAACTTGTTTAATTAATATCACTTGATTCAAAAAACCACAAAAAATATATGCCTTTTCAGTCCTGCTTTTGTTTCCTTTTTCCTTGGACTGTCTTGCATTAAATTTTAAAATTTTATATCCTTTCAGAAAATTGACCCCTTATGTAGTTTCATTTAATGATATTCCAGACGCCTGTTACACAATTTAATAAATGCAGTTTCATAACCTCCCACTCTTTTGTGAAGAGTAATGTGAATTATGAGGGCATGAAAAATCTGTTAAATAGAGAATTTTCAGGAGGGTTTCGCTGATATGGAAAGCTAATGTATCAGATGGATTGTGGTATGTGAAAAGAAGAAAAATGAGAGAAAAAAGAGGTGCTAAATGAATGCTTTCTATACAGTCTGATGACTGTATTACACTGAAATAACTGAAATATTCATTTCTCATGAAAGTGTCTTAAATTGAGTGTCATGTCTTTAAACAAGCAAACAAAACTCAGTACTACTTAAGAAATTTTTAAAAAAAAGGTATTTCTACTACAGCTAAAGTTTTACAGCATATTCTTTTTCTTCTTTTTTTTTCTGTACACGTATTTTTTGCTTGAAGACAAAACACTGAAAGAGGAAGCGAGAAAGTATAGTTAACCATCTAAAGTAAAGATATTCATTAAAATTATCTAGTCTTGCATTCAGAACATGCCAATTACTTTTGAAAGCAAAAAATTATCCAATAAGGTAACATATAAAACTGGATTTTCAAAATGTCTTTCTTACTTTTCTTTAGACAAGTATTTCATACACATCTGAGTTGAAATGAATACATAAGTCTATGGAGATATGTCCCTCACTATTACTTGTCAACACTAAAATTCAATCAAGGATCCTCTTTGGGGATTGCATTCCCATCAAAATGCTATTAAGCAATCAATTATTTAAAGCATGGCACATGACGTTGACATTCTTCATTATTTTATAAGAGCCATTAAACTTCAGAGCAACTACTGCATCTAATTATATTAATCATTGTTACCCAGCCAACACTGCTTTTCCCTTGCAGCTGTCTGAATAATGCAAAACAAAGTACTTGTTGATACAGAACAAGATTCTTCAATTTGGACCAAAAACCGTTTAGGTTCAAATAATTAACTATACAACTTGGGCATATTAGAGATATGTAGTTATCCATTTAAGTCTCTAAGGAAAAGTTTCAGAAGCCATCAAAACAATGGGAAATCTTTCTCTTAATTCCTGTTGTTCTGCATCCAATATTGCATGATATCTGTTCTGATCAGATTTTTTTGCACTATTATCACTTATCTTTATTTTCGGCCTCTTGATGTTGGTCTGACTTTCTCTAAAAATTGAAAAGGCTCACGATGTCAGATCTTGATCTCTCTTTAGCCAACAGTATGAGTTCCACCCTTTATGTTGAACCTGTTATTTGAGGACCAGGGAAAAACTTACTTGAAAAATATAAACCTTCTTTTTCAAAGAGACCTCAAAACCGGCATTTTTTAAATTTCCACGCACCTTCTCCCTTTATTAGCTATATTCCTGTTTGTATAATTAACTGTCACAGTGTCCTTTTTTTTCCCCCATAACATAACATTAGGAGCTCGAGATCAACTACTGATCCTTTAAAACCTTCAAGTATTAAGTTTCTAGGCTCTAGTCCCCAGCCTTCTGGTCTGACCTGCAATTATCTTATTTCTTTTTTGGAGGCGAGATACCCACCGAAGCTGCTCTATCACTCCATTCCTCAGCTAGGCAGGGGAGATAAAATATGAGGAAAAGTTCATTAGTTGAGATACTGAATGGGAGAGGTCACTCATCCAATACTGTCACAGGCAGAACAGACTCAGAGAAATTAGTTAGAATTATAGAATCATAGAATAGCCTGAGATGGAACAGAACCACAAAGATAATCAAAGTCCAACTGCTGGCCCTGCACAAGAAAACACCAAGAATCAGACCACAGGCTTGAGAGTGTTGTTCAAATATTTCTTGACCTCTGGCGGGCTTGGCGCTGTACACACTTCCCTGGGTACCCTTCACCTCCAGGTAAAGGACCTTGTCCTGATATCCAATCTGAACCTCCAACCTGACACTACTTCAGGCCAGCCCTTTGGGTCCTATCACTGGTCACCACAGAGAAGAAATCAGTGCCTGCCCCTCCTCTTCCCTTCACAAGGAAGCTGTAAGACCGCAATGAGAACGAGTCTTCCCTCAGTTTCCTTTTCTCTAGGCTGAGCAAGCCGAGTGACCTCAGCCGCTCCTAGTGTGGCTTCCCCTCTACACCTCTAGCTCCCCACCTTGCTCTCTAGTTGAATTTATTATGAGTCAAAATTAGAGCAGGATAATGGGAAGAAAAACAAATCCTAAAAACACCCCATCCGAGTTTAACTTAATTTCTGATTCTCTGTTTTCTCCTCCATGCAGAGGCGCAGGGAGACAGGAAATGGAGATTACAGTTCATCACACATTGTTTCTGCTGCTGCCTTCCCCTGCTCCAGTGTGGGTCCCTCCCATGAGGTGCAGTCCTTCAAAAATAGACTGTCCAAGCCCCCACTGCTCAGTCCAGCCAGCAAACTTTCTCTAGCATTGGCTCCTCTCTTCATTAGTCCACAAGTCATGCCAGAAGCCTGCTCCGCTGCGGGCTTCTCGTAGGATCATAACCTCCATTCATGCACCCACCTGCTCTGTCATGGGGTTCTTTCATGGGCTTCAGGTGCGTCTCTGCTCCCCCATGAACCTCTGCAGGCTGCAGGGGCACAGCTGCCTCACCACAGTCTTCACCATGGGCTGCTGGGGAATATTTGCTGTGGAATCTGGATAACCTCCTCCTTCTAAACTGGCCTTTGTGTCTGCAGAGCTGTTCCTCTCACATATCCACACTCCTCACTTCTCTGGCCAAAATTACTTCTTATTTTTCTTCTTAAATATGTTATCAGAGAGGCATTACTACCGTTGGTGGTGGGCTTGGCCTTGGCCAGCAGTGGGCCCAACCCAGAGCCATCTGTCCTGGCTCTGCCAGATATGGGGAATCTTCTACCAGCCTCTCGCGGAAGCCACCCCTGTAGCACCCCCTTCCGCTTCCCTACAGAAAACCTGGAGTGCAAACTCAATGCACTACCTGAAAAGGTTTTTTTTACCTTGAAATATTTATAGGAGATTGAACTAAAGTCATTAATCTATTCAGGTCTGTATGGTCTTGTCCCCTTGTCTCTATCCCTACTTACCTTGTTTTTTTCACCTACACTGTTGTGCATATATGCCTGATACTGTTCTGCCCACTATAATCTTTTTTCTACCCTTTTTGAAAGTGCTATAGTCACTCCAAATAGTTATGAAAATTTTAACAATAGTCCGGTACGATTTTCCATGGAGACAGCTATAAGATGTACTGTTAAATGAAAACACTTCATCAACAAGTGTGCCTGAGATAGTCAGCAAGCCACCCTTAATCCACTGAGGGCATGACTTACTGGCGATTGAGGAGTGTTGATCCCCAGGAAAACAAAACACACGCACGTAAGTGGACATTTTTCTTTTCAGTGCTCTATTGTAACTTTTCTTTTACCTGTAAATTTTATCACCCTTTTCCATTTATTGGCCAGGACTTATCTACGTCAGCTCAAGCCTTCCTGTTTCTTAAGAACAAGCCATATACTTGTCCAGCAGTATTAGGAGTCACCTAGAACTATAGAAAAATGAGAACAACCCGCCTTATGCATTCTTAGCCAGCTTCTTAAAATACTTGGATCCAAGAGTTTCAAGGCTTCTGATTTGATTTATCTTCTCTCTAGGGAAGAAATGGGAAACTGCATAAATGTGAAGGCCAATCATGCAGGACCACCAAACGTAGACAGTAAGGTGAAAATAACAGCAACTTGCATTCTATGATACATGGGTCTCTGGATGATCTGAGAAACTAAGAAAAACAATCCCATAGTCAGTAAACTTAAGTTTACTAAAAAGGGAAATGTATTTCCACCCAACTTTCCTTTTAGGGAAGCACAGATTAAGAGACTTGGTATAGAGAGCTTTATCATCTACCAGTTGTTATTCCTGAAATGAAGACAGCAAGAATGAAAGAAATAAAATCCCTCTGAGTCATGAGAAAAATACAGAAGCAGCAGATTACATTTTCAATAATCTGTGTAAATACATTGAATAAGACTTTTTGATGATATTTACTGAGTGAAATATAATGAAAAATAAATGGAAGGAAATCACAATCTATTTATAGAGAAGCTACAAGGAGAATAAAGGACTAACTTAATCATATACATAATTTACAGCAAGTTATTCACTCAAGTGTCTCTTTCTATACAGTGCTGTTTCTGTTTTCCATGGTAGTTTAGACTGAACAGTCACAGCTGTCTCTTCTTTTTTAATATTAATAGAGAGAGAGCTCTTCTGGAGACATGGTGCCTGACCCAAGCACAAATTGTTTATGGCCATGTGTGATGTAGGTGGCATGCTGTTTTTACAAACACTCCGGTAAAGTCATAAGGTATTTGAAGACCGAGTGGGCTGTAGTGGCTGTTTGTATTTATTCTTTTGTAATACTTTAATTACAAAGTTTGAGGTTTTAGGTTTATTATGTTTTGACTGAATTGTTACACACTACTTTTAATTTTGAGACAGAAAGAAAGTATTGCTGGAAGGTGTAATGGGAATCAGTTTTATCTTCTTCTCTTAGTCCTTCTTTAACTAGACCAATTCCAAGACCATGTCAACACTTCCTTATCTTGAGTATCAGATGGAAAAGAATACTCTTTTTATTTTAAACCTTACATCAAGGAAAGAACAATTACAGTCCATGCTCCCATTCATTACCTTTTTTAATTTTATTTTTAAAACAACTTTCTTAAGAAGAAATAAGACCAGGTATCCCCTTAAAATTTTTGAGTAACCGTTCAAAATTAATACAAGCGGGCAGAAAACAAGAAAACCTCCATTATCAAGTAGGATTTGCCTGCAGTAGAGTTTAGATTTTTAAATTCAAACCCATTTAAGAAGGTTCTTCAATTTTGTTCATATGTCCTCTAAGCTAAATTCTAATACTGTCAGAATGTATGAATAAAGAGATACTAATTAAACATTCTTCATGTAAATTTTTCACTCACTGAAACATTAGTCTTAAATTCATTTTTGCAAACAGATTGAAAATTTTCCCTGTCGAGCTGCATTGCACCAGCCTAACTCTCAGATCTGTTGTATAGTGAATGGTGTCAAACATACTGGCAGTGTTATCTAATAAATGCATATTAATTCAAATAAATAACAGATGTTTTACTTCCCTCTGCTTACAGAGCAGTTTGAGCAATCAACCTTTTTTACATGAAAATTACAAGATGTGGAATTAAATTTCAATCTGTAGTGCATCTAAATTCCAAGTTTAATAGAAGGCTGATTCCAAGAGCTGCAGGGAATTAAAGATCCATCCATAACCTCTGCCTCCCCCGAAAAAAACCTCCAGAAAATGAACACAAACTAACAACAAAACCTTTATTAGCTTCAATTCATATTTAATGCATTTTTTTCCTTAGGAAGCCACATACTCTAGTTGTTTAATATCTTAGCAAACATTCATTTTTTAAGATCTCTGCAAGTCACACCGCCAGAAATTGGTACGAACTAATTTTTTCTTGAATGTTCAATTCATTCTCACCCACTTCTTGCAGTGCCCAGTCTTCGTATAGTTCAGATAATTAAGTGTTTGTCGAGTTTGCATTTTCAAGTCTAAGTTAAATACAAGTTTAGCTGTGACAGATAACGCACAGTTTGGATTAAAGATATTTTTAACCTGTCAGGTAATACTGTTCTAACCAATAAATCTAACAACTGTATACAGTTATAAAGTTACACGTCTAAAATAGCGCACTGCATTAAAAAAATCAAATTAGCATAGATTTTATATTTCAGAATTATTGTATCTTTATGGATGCTCTTTCAGGACATGTCTTATCCCTTTGACATTCTGGCAATAAGAATTCGTGTGCTTCTCATGCTCTCAGTAGGTTTGTCACTACCAAATTCTGCCTGCCCGAATTTCATTTAACCTCAGACTTAAAAATATTAAGACTAGACATACATGCTTCTTTTTATGCATGCTTGTGGGCTGTGATCATAACCCTGCTCAATGCCAAAGTACCATTTATTTTGAAGATAGACCAAGGTAATTTACCATGATTTTAAAACAAAGTTAACTGTCTGTCTTCCTTGAAATATTATCTTGACATAGTAAATTAAGCCAGCTTTTGTTCTGTAATCATTTTATTCGCTAACACCTTGTCATCAAGAAAGTCCTGTCTTTACTCTGCTGTCTCTGTTTTCCCTCCATCATTCAGGCCAAGATCAGCACCAGATCTTCATCAGTGAACTTAACTAAAGCACTCAGAACCAGTAGCTTTTTCCTTAGCTAATTATCTAGTTAACTTCTATTGGGGAGAGTCTGTGACATTTTTACCTACCTTCATCCTGCTTCACAGTGCCAGGTTCTATAGCTATTATCATAATAAAGATGTCCTAGCTCCCCAAATAAACTTATAGTTTAACAAATTATTTTTGATATTTCCAAGTTTATCAATACCTAGTGATCTGTATATCTTACTCTAAGTAAATATAAAATTTACTTAAAATTTTCCAACCAAGTTGACAAGTTCTGAGAAAAAAAGAAAGAAAAATTTAAAATAAAACAAAACAAAAAACACACAATCCCCCCCAGCAAACAAACCAACCGAAAAACACGAAGCAAAGATACCTGAAAAAAATACATTTCAATTTACCTAACTGGATTTAGGATATCCAATTTGAAGTATTCCGAAATTGATCCATTCCTACTCTACTAAATTACAAGATGCCTCAGCAGAACAGCATAACCATGTTGCATCCATGGATAGAAAAGTACTACTACTAACTAATGAAAACACAATTTCCATGAAATTATGTTCCATCTCAGAAAAATATTTGTATTGCCAGACTTTCAGACATTTGACTAGAAGAATGCAGTTGCTTTTCAACAAGGATGGAGGTTCCCAAAGTAATCTAAACTTTCATTTTAGTTCTGGTAAACTAAACTTGACAACCAGACGACGCTGAATCTCAAAAATCCATACACCATTGAATCACAACAAAACATCACAAGAATTATCTAATACCTCCAGATACTGAGAACCTAAGTTCATTGGTGGAAGCAGTAGGATGCTAGACTAAAGCCTTTATCAAACAAGTAGGCTTCTGAAAACCTGCTGCTGAATCTATATTTTCTGACTATGGCCTATCAGAAGATTTTCAATCATTTGAATGTAAAATGTCAAACATAATTAATGTATTGGTTTTCTTTTGCTAAACTGGTAGGGGAAGAAATTCTTCTCAATAACTTCCACATACTGAGCTCCAAATTGCCTTGACAACCTGAACATACATTTCTGGTAAAACCTGTAAAATGTTTAGAGCTATGGGGCTTTTTGACAGTTCTGCAAAGCACCAAATATTGATGACTGGAAAAAGTAACAGATAGAGATGTAATACAGATTAGGTCACAGTAAATTACCTCATTCTGCCATTGACCTTTCAGTTCTCAACTGCCTAATGGCCAAGCTAGAATTTATTTATATTTTTAGTGGGAAGATATATTCAAAGGAGAGTATTAAATTTATGTCTCGTTTCCATCATCAATGTAGATAAAAATAATGGGCAAATTAAATGCTCCTAATCACAGCAGCGCTAAAATTTTCCCCCAAGTTTTTCAAGCTCTAAAATATCAATTATTTATTATATTTTAAATAAAATTTCAACCTTACACGTAACAGAGACTGTATTCCTTGATTTGGCAAACGTGAAGTGTTTGACATGCAGTTTATGGTCTCATTGCTTCCAAGCAGAACTGTTATCTTGAAGTTATTTCTTGGTCTAGTCATTTAACTGTGCTCAACTGAGAATTTCAGGGATTTTGACATCGATTTTCTGTTTCTATTACAAAAATAGAATATCTACTTATTTTTACAATTTTAAATACAAGGTAAAAACATACATATTCTAGATAGAATAAAAAGCTAAATTTACAGTATGAAATCAATTGAATCAGCCATAAGACAGTTAGAAGAATCTGGGATTAAGCATTTCTATTATCCACTGGGAAAAAAAAAATTTTTTTGGAAATGTTCCCTACAATATCAAATAAAAATGTGAAAAAGCTCTGAAGCAAGGTAAACTTGCAAAAGCTTTGTTATAGCTCAGCTGCAAACAGAAAAGCTCCTCACAAAGCTTTTCAGGATGTCCTTTCCTTCCATTGAACACTGGTATCAAAGGTAGAACCCCTTTTTGGAAATGCTTTCATCATAATTTGAAAACATTCCAGTCACTATCGAACTTTGCTGATCTACAAAAATCTTTGTGACAAGGTTTATTTGGGAGAGTTTATTTAGTGGGCAGTGGGGGATATAGAGTGGCACAAGAGTCGGCTAGTAAAACTGAAGCCAAATCCTTCTCTTATGAAAGTGACTTAAGCAAAAGGTAATACAGACATAGTTATCATTAAATTATTTTATTTTTAATGCAAAAATAAATGTATTTAGCAAAAGAAAGGGCTTGAAATCTGTCTGAAAATAAGCTACACCTCAAGTTTCCTCAGCTAGTATGTGAAGTAGGGAAAAATACAAAACCTCCAACCAGAAACAGGAAAAGCACAAGCTTAGCGCTAAAAGTGGTATCCAAAATCAGGATGCATTGGTATAGTCTACCCTCTTCCTTGCTGTCTGCTATCAAATTGGACATTCTATCCTAAGACTGAGAGAAGTACCCTAACAACACCATTAACCCTAACCTAACCTCATGAAAATCTATGCTTCCATGAGACAGCAGTTTTGAAAAACCGCTACATCATCCGAATCAATACTCACCAGCTCCAGCCGCAGTTAATCCTTAGGAGCTGCAGTTAATCCATGCAGTCAGTCCATGACAGGTTACCTTCAGTTTTATCCACAACTGAAGTCGTGCCTTGAGATCTCCTTGGAAGAAATGCCATAGTAGATCTATTCCATTTGCCTATGGGGTGTGCTTATTCTTTGACTGACCAATCAACAGATCAAATATACTATCATTTCAAGGACTTCGCCTGAGGAATAAATCTGGAGCAACTTGTGTAAGCAGTATCTTTCCAGGAAATGAAGGTGGCAGCCTCGGTATTCCCTGGTTTTATTTGATAAGTTTTACCGAGAGGGAGATTTAATATATCTTTTTTTCTAGAATCTTAGGAAATGCAAACTGCGTGTTATCATCTCTATAGCTTTGAAAATGCAAATGTAGAAAAAGATTAACTACTCATACAGATTTTTGCATTTCATACAGTACCGGATGATGTGAATTTCCTGGGTGATTATGGCACAGCCTCAAAATTCTGTGCTTTGCAAAAGGATGACATTTTGTATGCACAACATATAGAACATTATTATGGTTAATAGCATGATATGAACCAGATTTACATGAAAAATCAGATGCCTTTGTTTCTAAATAATATCTTTCATGTAAATTTTCTGAAGGGAGACCCTTTCATATAACTATCTGTCTAGACTCTTTCCTGTTTTATGAAAGTTTATGACATAAATGTCCCTGGGGTGAGCACATATTTTTCTCTCTAGACCGGTGATTCTGACCTAATTCATCCATCTCTGTAGTGTATTATCTGAAGTGCACAGCTGTCACAAGACTTGATCATCTGTTTTTCCTCATTGCAGCTGCAAAGCTGTAATACCCTCTTTCTTCTCTAAGTTTCACTTAAATCACATACTTTGTTCTTTTTCACCTTACTTCTGTTATTTTGTGTTTGTGATTTTTATTAAAGGGTTAAGTAAAAATATTTGTATAATGGCAGTGCTGCAGAATATTAATTCAAGTTATTTATTCTTGTTATGGTAATACAAACAATCAGAAAAAATAGATTGTGTATAGATTGTGATAGTTGTGTGCAGAGTAATCTCTTCTATAGACATTTTAAGATAAATTTTGAATACAGTAGATCGAAGGCATGCCACCACAATGACAGTAAGAAAAAATGTCAAATCATTTTGGTCAGATAATTCCTATGTAACGCCAACTGGCTTATGATGTATGATCAAAGTTCATTCTAGAGGTAGTTACACCTTAAATGAAAACTCAGTTTTCAGCTGCTCTTTGGAAAAGATTTTACTTTCCGTGTTTGAGGTACCTTTCAGAACCAGGATTTGTCTTGTGTTATGTCTCCAAGATTGTGTGTATATTCTTTAAAAATAAAGCACATACTTACATATACATAAAAGTACAAGTATCTAGAAATGCCTCCCCACATAGACTATCATCTTTATTTGATGACTTGTCTGTGCTACAGGTATACAAACAGTAATTGAAAAGCATACGTATAAAGTCAAGTCATTACTGTGTTCCTATATCTGCAATGTGAGGGAATTTCACACTTCCAAGGGAACTGCTGTGTCCACGAAAGACTGAAAGTATCTAGGGAAGTGTACTGCTTAGATTCAGTGGCACACTCTTTCAGTAATTAGAACTATGAATGTGAGGTAAAACGTTCTTCTCTTCTTACCAGGATCTCATTTCTATTAATTCTTGCTATCATCAGGCCCTCTTTGAGCATTGACCTGCAATGGCAATCACAGCTGATGTTTCTGTGACTCATTCAAAAGAGGTCTGCCATATGGATAACTCATGTCATGTTGTTTCCATTCTTTCCTCAGTGTATTTGAAATGATGCTTAATAATGGTCAAAAGTAGAAATGGATTTTGTTCAACTGTAAACCAACAACTCTTCTGAAAGTTTTTTTTTATGCTGACACATTTAATTCAGTGAAGGAAGGGAAAAGGACTGGAACTAATTTGGGGCATTTCTATTTCTCTCTGCAGATTCCCGGAGATGCAATGGAATTATTAAGTAATATAAAGTAATAAAGTCTTCCAAGAAGTTAAGCAGGATATGCATGCTTATCAGGTCTTTTTTTTCTTAAGCTGGAAGAGAAAATCAATTGCTAAAACCAAAAGATTCAATTCAAAGCAAGAGAAACCTGAATAACAAATCTCCAGGATATTACAGAGACAGTCCAAGAGCATCTCTAAAATATGACAATAACTTAGCTTTAATTCAAAACAAACCATTTAATGTCACCAAAACCACTCTAGAATGTTCATAAAATTCACAATGCATGACAAGTACTGTAAGTGCAACAATTCTCTGTAAAGGTCCTGAAAGAGTCTGTGATTCACATACAGGGTGAAAACTGGAAAATTGGTGTTATTGAAGGACTTGGAACATTCAGGGTTTGTGCTGATATGATTTTTGCTATCCATACAATATTTCGAAAGTGAATAAAAAATCCAAGGAAAAAATGTAGCATAGGAAAATCAACATAACTTTAAAAGATACCACTAGAAATAAAAATCATACTATTTGTTCTAATGGAAACCTGTAACAATTACAGTCAAAAAATACAAACAGCAAAACTCTATGAATCCATACTAATAATGTTCAAATGTTTGCTTAAAAATATTAGTATTAGTTAATAGTATTAGTTGGGAAACAAATGTCATTGACTCATACACTAGGTAGTATTAAAATATTCCATATAGAAGAATAATTTATGTTACAGGAATTTGCTTACAAATGTGTCTGTAATTCTACACCTTCCACAATTCGGAAAAATTGAAATTAAGAGGCAGTGTGGGTAGGTTCGACCCTCTATCACAATAAGGCAAACCTCTATCACAATAAGGCGTTTAAATCCTCAAGACATTTTGGGTTCTGCATTACATTAAGATCAAATCATGGAATATGTACATCAAGTTCCACTTTTTTCCTAAATTTTACTTGTTTATTTTTACGCATAGTCCAAGTCTAAATGAGGAAACCATTGACCAATGCAAGATGAGAACGTTTAAGTTAATCCCCTACACTGCTGATATTTAGCAATATACTTGGAAATTAGAAGCAATAATAAGCTCCAGCTAGCTCATAGTAAGTCAGAGTGGCAGACTTCCTTATATCTTAATAGCATTTTTATGTAGTTTTTAAATTCAGTATTCTCTCAGTGGACTGGCTTACAAATTTCTAGTCATATTTTTCATTGTAAATCTCTTTACATTGTCAGGTAACATCACACAGCGTGTGCTTTCTGCAAAATGCATGTGATCCATAACACTGCATTCCTCTTCTGTGGTTTATTGTTCATGTAAAAACAACTGTCGGGATTCATTCCTGTTATTTTTGTGTTATTTTCTTTGTGTTTTATTCAGGGAGATTTTTACTGATAAATTTTAAAAGCACATTTCAAATTATATGGTGAAAAGCTTACACTATGTTATTACCTAAGAAATTGCTAAAATGGTTGGGTTTTTTAATACATTGAAAGCAATGACGCAGTGTCTTGGATTTCCAGTAGCAGCTAATGCACTAGGGGAAAAAAAATATTGTTAAAATATTAATCTAAAAGGACAGATTAAGATTTAATGCTTTAGGGAAGCTTCAGTTGAAGCTGAAAAAAACTATACAACTCTAATGTAGGCAAAGTGTGACTGATTTAAAAGTGATTTCAAGACAACATTAGAATAACGGAAGAAAGAGAAGTGAACACCCAAAGCCAGATCATTCATTTAAACTCAGTATAATTTAATCAACTTCACTGGAATTCTAGGATTTTGTCATATTTAAGTTTTACTTCATATAAAATTTTAGAAAAATTTGTTTCTAATTAAAAGTCTTGTTTATATTTTAATAAGAAAACAGAAGAAAGAACTGAATAAACATATTTATTCTACTACTCACAAATGAGTGGACAACTGTGGACAACTGCACTGTGCTTTTTTTCTTTTCTCAGCTCTATAAAGTTAAACAAATAATGAGCAGAAATACAGGACCTGAACTTTGAAAATGTGATTTTTAGAATCCTGGTGTAGTCTCCTCAAAGGATCTAAAACAATAACTCATTTTTTACTTACAGATTCATCAGTCATTTTCGTGAAGTACACAGGAATAGTTCACAAACTCCTAGGGGATTTTCAAAGACATTTTGCATTGTGTGTGATGACTCACATTATTTCTAGTTCAACAAATTGAATCAATCCATCACTATATCCAGAATGGCAGTATATAAAATATTATACATTGATTTCATACCCTGAAACATCAGCTTATTGTTTCTGATATTGCCACTTTCTCTGCTGTTAAACAAATATTTGCACTGTGAAGCATCAAGACAGTTTTTCTGAGCTACAAAATAATAAATTAGAATGTGTGTATATACACACACAAAAAAATCTATCTTATCATGATATTCCTTTACACATATTATTCCTCATTTGTCTTCCTACTCATTCCCTCTGTTTTGTCGTGCTATGAAGCAATGCTTTTCTTCTTTGCTTTGACTTAATAGTTTCAACAGCCTTTCCTGTCGTGCTTGGAGCTCATAGATTTCACTAGCAGATTGATAGCTGGGTGGCTCAGTGGAAGCATTTTTTATTCGTTCTTGATTGCAAGAATTATGATTTTGAGTGAGTTTGCAAGCTTGGGGAAGCAAATTACACAGAGTTTCTTGAAAATGTTCAAACTGTTTTGAAAAGCTCAATGTCAGCGTAGTTATAATCACTAATCCCAGTGAATGAAACAATTCCCCCAAGGACCTGACTACAGATAGCAAACGCTGTACGCTGCAGATATTTGGAGCTACGTGTGCACTGTCCAAACTCAGTTGCTGATTGCCTCTGCAACACTGCCAAGTAGAATTCCTGAAGACTGAATTCAGCCTTTCATTTACTTTTACTCAGTACTGTTTTCTCAAAGAGTTTCAGATAATCTCTGATACTTCCATCTTTTCATCAAATTTCTTTGAAATTGTCAAGTGATTTAAAGGCCTTACAGATGTACGCACGGACACCTCACAGTCACCTTCCTTTGAAGGGGTAGAGGAAGAAGAAAAAAACACCCAAAATTTGAGCTAAATTATATTTTTATAAATGTATATATGACAGAGAGTGAAAATATTCTGATATATTTTTTAACAAAAAAGTCACATACAAAGGTAAATTTCCTTTTAAGACAGATATCCTAGTACATTCTTTAGTTGAGAAAATATACAGTTCTCATATTACATCTAAGTTAGGGAATGGAAGTCATTACACTTTTACCTTAATAAGTGCTTTTAAATTGAAGGAAGGATCAGCCTCAATAGCTCATAATGAAGTTGTTTATTAGCATTATCATTTGCATCCTCAAGGTAATCTGAAGATCTTGAGATAGATTGAAAAGTCAATTTGGGAAGCACTCTAAAAACCAAGCAGATGAGTGGATTGGGCCAAGGACAAGAGACTAACAACAGAATAATATTAAAACTCATGCTGTAGTCACACTGGTGGTCTTTGACAATGATTGCCAAGAAAAACAAGGGTCACAGGCAACACAAGTTAGAACATAAGTGTTTAGCTTTGTAGAAAGATTGAGAAGACAAGATTTAACTGACTTTGCAAAAAATAATGTGAAGCTCTCCTGGGTGGGAATCAACATAAAAATATTTCTCAGAAAAATTTTTTCTTTACCTCATTTGGAGGCAGTGATGAAAATGGTTTACAACTGTTAACACAAGTTTTCCCTGTCTGATATCAGGATTCCAATATTAGATATACTAAAGATGGATTTTGTGAATATAAAAACAGTTTTGGCTGAAATCAGGATATCTTCAAATTTTTACCAAAGAGGATAATGGTTGATTTGGCTCTTAAATACCTTTTTCATGTTTAAAGATCATTGAAGTCTTCTTCAACCATTCTTTATCTCACATCATCATCAATAATACGATATATAAAAGCAAGATTTATAATTACTGCCACTAAAATTATGTTATTTAGGAAAACAATGTCTATTTAACTTGGTTTTTTAGGGGTTACTGATCAAAATAATGGATTAAATTCTATTATTATTCAAATGTGTCAAGATCGCCTCTAAGAGAATAAATCACAAAATCAGCACTAAGCTTGGAAAAGAATATGAGGCCGTATAGAACACCCTCCAGGTCCTGGCCATCCCCCAACCTGGCTGGAACCAGGACATCTCTGAATCACAGGACTATACCTACAGGTTTTTTCCAAAACAAACAATCAAATTGATAGTTAGTGACTATTTAAATTGCAGCTGACCTAGAAAATAATATATTTACAAGAAGCACAGTACACCACAAGGGTTTATTTTTACCACATGGCTTTCCAACATGAAAAACTCAGACAATTACCATGTCTATGGAGCACTTTCAGTATTTCTGTATGTTTAGTTATGACAGTCTCTCAGGCCAGGCTATAAAGGATGACCATAAGAAGATACCATGAGAGAATATAAAATTTCACATCTTAAATATATCAGATATTTGTCTTTGTAACAAATGAAGCTGACAGCACCCCAGATACAGCTCACACTTGTGTTGTCCCAGCACCTCCTGCTCTAGTTAATCAGGAGCATTTGTTCACAGATAATGATGGAAGATTGACAAATGTTAAGCGACAGACACCTGGTACGTGTTTAAAAATATACACAGCTGTTCACTAATCTTAGCGCATCTTTTCAGCTAGGGAAAGTACATGTCAAAAGAAAAAGGTTTCAAAACATACTGAAATCATACTGTCAAAATTACTAAATGAGATTGTCTTTCTGTTACAGTAGAGATTTAATGAAGTTTAAGTCAGCACTATGGTTCTAAACTCTTCTTTCCAAGGGAGTTGACATTCAACAGTGTAAAAGAGGAGTCAAAGATAGGTTGAAGCACATCAATCTTTCAATCCAACAGGCACTTTTTAGAACTGGGGCTTTTTTATCCTGTTCAGCTTTTTGAATTGGATTTCACGTTTGCATCCTAAAAAAGGTAACAGTTTTTGTTTCTCACGTAGATTTATATTTAACTTTTTGACACTCCAAAATATTTTTTCTTTGAAAATACTTACAGGAAACTCTCTCACTACTCAAAAGAAATAAATACAAACATTAATTAGGGAACTCCTCTGTTTTTATTTCCTTTTTTTATAATTGGTTTTGGTAGGGAGGGAAGTTTAGCACGACCCAGAAATCAATCATTTCTCCACGTAGCAAATGTAATGTTCTAATGTCAATGCAATTATATGTATGCCTGATTAAAATGAGGATTAAATGGAGTATATGATAGTTCTCATTTCCACACAATTCCCACTTGAATATATGATTTCATGCTTATTTACAATCTACAGGCAAGAGAGCATGTGGAAATGAGAAACCAAGCTTATTGGTCATTCCCAGCTGATCATCCCAAAGCTCATTATTACCTCTCAAACCAGGCATTGTGTAAGGCATAGTTTTCTGGCTTAGTCCTGTGATTATGGATACTTTCCTTGATTTTCTATTCCCCTTGTTTAATAGTGAGAAGGTCTGCTTACTCAGATTCCTCATTTAAGAAGGGGACAAACGAAAGAAAGGAGAGGAGTGGAGCAAATAAAGTCAGACTTCAGGCAAGTATTTGCTGCTGAATAGAAGGATGGGGAAAGGAGGGAAATTGTGATCAGATATTACTTGAATCTAGGCATTCCCAGATTACCTGCCAGTATATGTAGTGCCAGCAGTAGCTGCTGGGTTTTACCACATCCCAGGGAGCATATAGTTCCTATAACTTGTACATTGAGGGGAAATGTACAGAATTAAGTGGCTGCCTGGAGAATTGAACAGAGTACACAAGCAATGCCCACTACATCTGTTTGTCAGAGCAGAGGTAATATGAGCACACAGACATAATCCAGAGTTACAAGAAGGACAGCTGTGCAGGAGTGTGAAGGAAATAATTTTTTCTACAGCACATCCCCATAGCCTGAAGGCATGATCTAGAACACAAAATTAATTCATGTTAATCCACTTTTTTATAGTGTCTTCCTTCAGGCACTATAAGCCCAGGAGGAGTGGAGCTGTAGTAGAGAAATTCCTGGGAAGAGGAATATGAAGAATGAGAAAGACAGCAACAGCAACAACAAAGAGGAAAAGAAAAATTTGGAGGAATTATCTAACGAGTCAGGAGCTTCATAGGCAATCATAAAAGATTTTGCTTTTTTTAAGATGAAAGTTAACATATGCAAATATGTTAAACATTAGTAATCTACATGTTCGAGTTTCTGCGTCATAATCTCACGGATAGGTTATTTTCAAATATCTCTTTCTATGGTAATTGACTATAATGTTCAGTAAAATCAAAATGAAACCAAGTCAAGGAAATGGACATCCTCTTTTACAATACAGTATTAACAGCAGGAATTTGTTAAATTGAAGGTCAACATCAGGTTTTTATGTATCCTACTGGTTCAGTTTTATGAGAAAAATAACCTTTGAACTCCAAGTTTCCAGATGTTAGTATTTGTTGTGTAATGGTCAAACCAGATCCATAACTGTAAGAGACACAGAGAGCAGGCGGGTCTCCGTGATCGAACACACCATACTATTTTTTAGATATGTCACCATATTTAAGGTGTGGCACATATATATGGACAGAGTTTTTCATAAATCATCACAGGCCAATAGTCTCCAAAGAGATACATGAGAAATTAAATTAATTTTCTTGAAGTAGTGTATTCATTTCATTTTAGTTTGTTTAGTCTCCCGATAAAACAATTTTCCCAAAAAGATTTAGGAAAAAATCAGTAAGCAAAGAAAAAGTTAGTGTTATATTGATTTCTGGAAATGTATTTAATATAGTTGTCTATCCCATGCTTCAGTGCCTCACCTTTACATATATATCACACAATAAAACAATAAAAATATGTAGGACAAAAGAGTTAATCAAAACTGCCATTCTCTATTCTTTCCCAGAATTTGTGAAGACTTCAGTGTTCCCTAAGAAATTGATTTCTGGAAAGGCTTTTGGGGTGGAAAAGAAGAGTGCACCAGAGTTCAGGTCTTTTCTCTGAGGTGGGTGTAGCACCTTCCTCGTTTGTTAAGAAAGAAACACGCCTAGATCCTTTTTGCTGATCGCAGCTGCATGTGCAGAAAAGTATTACATTCCAATCCATGCTTAAAGGATAATCTGTGGTGGAATAACAAATAGGACAAAAATCACCATGAGCAGAGCTCAGAGGATGTGGGGGTGAAACCAACCACCCAACTTACTGTGTCCTGGAAAATATATGGAAATATTATTACATCTTTTTGGGAGATCTCACAAAAACACAACCTCCTTCTCTAAAGCATCAAAAGCATAGTGCTTCAGATTGTTTTATACTGTAACTGAGTCTCCAGTGCTCCATGCAACCCTACAGAGAATAAAAATCACGAATGGAGAGAAGCTGGAAGCTGTGGTAGTCATCTAACAACACAGCACTGTCACAAAATTCCTTTTATATTTAACATCATTCATAAACTTCCCCTTCCAATGTTCTGATTTGTTAATTTGGGGTGGTGTTGCTTTTTTTTTCTTTTAATAGAATGTGGCAACTTGAAGGCAAGGATACTGTTGAAATAGTCATTAAGCAAACACAGAAAAAAAATTGTTACCTATCCCCAAATTATTTATAGTCTCATTGTAAGGTAATGATAAATAGATAAATACAGATACAGAGAGGGGTGAGTATCTGGTTGGATTCTGACCTTCTTGTTCTGGTAGCTAAAAACATAAAGGAAAGGTCTTCTGCCATCCCAGCTATGAAGACTTGCAAAAAATTAAGTCTTTTGGAGATATATCGGGGAATTTATTTCTCTAATATAAAGGATTATTTCTAATTTCTCTTCCTACCTCAGCTCTATTAAAAAAAAAAAGATTTCCATGAAGAATAGTCTTAGAGGAGGTTGTCATTAAAACTAAGAAGATATTCACAGTTGATAGAACAAACAGGTGTTTCCCCAATCTTTTCTCATGTTTCTCCACAAAGTTTATGTAATTATTAATACTATTTTTTGCTTTTCTCTCGCTTTGAAAGGTATGCTTGTTTGCTTATTTCTTTAAAGACCAGTGCTGAAAATTCAATGTTTTTTAAGAAAATATTAGTACAAATCAGCCAACACTTGCAATTAATGCATAAAGTCTGATAAGAAAGTATTTCAACATAGTGCCCATGTGAGGTTACAAACCACAGTAAAAAATTACTTTTGAGCTACTAGGAATACAGTCTGATTTCTCTTTCTGCAGAACTACATATGATAGAAATTTGTAGTTTTTCAATTTATATTCTTTACTTTTTTTCATATCTGTGTAATATTAAAAATAATTTTTACAAAAGATGGAACAAAACTCACTGAAACTTATGTGAGGTAAGACAGACTCATGGGCAATCCTGCAAGTTCATGCTTACCCCAAGCAACAGTTTGGACCACAGCTTGTGGAAACTCTAAAAACGAATATGATTCTGTGTAAATATTTTTAATGAGGAGATTGAATTATGAAAAATACATAGTGCTCACTGTTCAGTGAAATGGAACAACTAATATCAGAGGTAATGAAGAAGAATTACAGTTCATAAGGTTGTCATAAGAAAATCAAATAGCTGCCTGTTGCAAATGTAGGCTTGGACTGGGAAAAGAAGAGCCTACTGTGGCTGATGTTTCAACTTACTAAAAATGTCTTCAATTCGTGATTATGTTTGAAAAAAAAGCTAAATATATTGTCAATCTCGATGTTACTTGTTAGTGTTGTAGTCTGTAGATTTTTAACAGACTTTTATATGTGGTCTATAATGTACATAATATGTTTATTAATAAATGCCTAATGATTCTAAATATATTTCAATGTTATCTGAAGTTTGCTACATGAAGTGTTTCCCCAAATATTGGAAAAAAATATGAAAGGGTGAATATGATTATTTGGTGTCCACACTTGAAAGGAATTTTTTTCTTGTTTTTAACATTTACTGAAGTCTTGTTCAATATACATGTTTTCGTCTAAAACTGCCCAGAATTGTTTTCTAGTTTGGTTTGAATTAAGTTTCCTTTGCATTAATTCATTCCTTTAGTTTAATGTTCACTTAGATGTATTTGAAAATTTAATAAAAGAGTAAATTAAAGAAAGAAAAACCTTCCTTATAAGAACATTGAAAGTTTTTACAGAAAAATCTATCATGAAGAACAGACTAATTAATTCCACAGTTCTGGCTTGCAATATATATAAAGAAGAATTACTTGAAGTGCTTATTTGCATGACAGTACCAAGACACTATTTAAAACTCCTACTTACTTCACAGAGCTATTCAAGAAAAAAAAAAGTATTATTTTTTCTATTTTTTCATTTTTTCCATTAGTGGTGAAATGGGTAATTTATACATACATATTCCAGAATTCACATACACATGATTTTGCACAACTTATTGGGTAACTTATTCTGAAGTTAAACCACTCCCTTAACAACTGGTAAGAACCAATTTTTTTTTTTATTATTCAGTCCATGGTTGGGTCACTGTGAATTTCACACTATTAATCATCCTGAAAACATACAGAAGAAGTGTTTGTCTAATACATAGAAATAAAGTATTTCACCAGCAGGATGTATCCGAGCAGATATTCCCCCAGAGTTCTGCATCCTGATCCTAACCCATTCAGCCATTTAAATTGATTGCAATTAGCATCCTTTTTGATGATTTCTTTTCAATCTTTTCAGCTGCTATAAAAACTGTAAAGTGATACAAATTATACCCTCTGATATAAGTGGAGTTTGGATTTAAACTTCAAGAAGCAGCTTGGCATAGCTGATCTTCTCCTAGAAGGAAATTCAATATAATTCTGAAATATTTGTTTGGATAGACAATGACTGAAATACATGTTATACAACAAAAAAGCATTTCAGTTAATCTTAGTACCCCAAATTACTGCTTTCATGTTGCAAAATATAAAGAAATCCCAATGAAATCTTAATTTCTTCAATCACTTCCTTTCATTTTTGTAAGTATGGTAAAATGGCAATATAACCCAAGCTGTAACTATACAGTACACTCATTTTCCCTCTCCTATCTGCCTCACAGTTTCAATGTAATCAGTAGTCAATCATGCTGCATGTATTTGGTAGCACTTCTGATACAACTTCTTTTGCTGTAGGGGATTCCTATTGTTCTTCAGGCCTCTCGCAAGCACACGGCCCTGAGACTGGCCCCAAGAGCCTGACTGATGCATGAACCCATTTCAGGAATCTTCATAAGACTTTTTTCAGATGTTAGTCAGGATGTCTAATTCTTGCTTTTAAAATTAACCTTGGGGTCTTTTTTGCAGATGGTGCTTGATGTAGGATATCCCTACAACCATGCTTCACCCCAGTCTCCCTGAAAGTGCGGGCAGAGGTATATTGGCATGGCTGCCAGTGAAATCAGCCCATGAGGATAACATGGCACAGCTTTTCAGCAGTTTCAGCTATTTTCCTCCCGCTATTTGTCAGTTCATAACCCATACCAAGACTCACCACGCATTTTGTATTTTACTCCGTGCCACTGTGCAGGGTACTCAGGCACTACATTCCCAATGCTCCTGTGAAAGCAGGTCAGGTGAGAAGTACTCTAGGAGCATTTCTCTCTTCCTACTAATTACAAAGAAAACCTGAGATGTTTATCTCAGGTGTAGGTGTCCATGAAATAGATGCTTTCAACTAAATGAGATTATTCCACTCTCCACGTGATTAGCCCTTTTAAAATGATGGTATGGAAGCAATAATAGTAGTAGGCATATACATATATACGAGGAATTCAAAGAGACTTTGAATATTTCATTTTTTTTTTCTGAATGCCAAGATTATTTTTAAACTGTAATAAGGCAACCAGATGAAGGACAGTAACTAGATGAAGTCATGCTGTGCTCAGCAGTATTCCTAGTTTTTTATTTGTTGCGTAGAAATTGAGAGGGATGCCAGTGGAAACTACAGTAACTTCTCTCAAGCAGCAGTCATAAAGGATGCCAAATAAATACATCTCAGCACAGAGAACCCATGTGTTTCTTACTAGCATTTTAATTAGAAGCTTATCTTGTGATATTGGCATTAATGGCCATGGCAATGGTAGAAACCAATCCTATTTACAGCTTATTGCTTGTTTACTTTTTTCTTAAAGGCTGGAGAAAGGGAATTAAAATGTGAATACTTTCAATAGTTCAATTGGCAAATTAAGAAGAAGGAATAGCAACCATTTTTCTTTTTCTGACGTCTTTCTCTCTCACTGTCAACGTAAAAAATAATGCCAGCTGCTGCTTAAATTAAATGGAAACACTCAACTAGATTTTAATTAAAACTGTTTTCCAGTATATGTCATTCTTTGTATGTGGCAATGAACTCAGCTTGTGAAACTGTTCCAGGCTAGAATTTTGAAAATTTTGAGACAGGGAAGAGAGTAACAAGAGCCATCTCAGCATCACCACTCCTTCAGGGACACAGGATATTTAGGAGCAACAAGGTAAAAGAGACAAAGGTCAGTCACTAAGGAAAAGATCACCACAACATTTTGAGGAAGTTAAGCCTTTATTTGCTGCTCCATGAAGCTGTGCAGAACATCTGACAGTCCGCTTGGCCACACCCAGGGCTGTGCTGGCAGGTGCAAGTGGACTGTACAATATCTTTTGGACAGTCAGTGAAACCATGGAAAGATGAAGTAAGCATTTTCAAGATTATAGTACTATATTCTTACCCAAGGGGATCCTTCTCAGGGAAAGAGAGGTCATTCAACATGATCTGATATATTTATTCCGAAACCAGCTGTACAATTATTATTTCAGCTGAATTTCTTTTTCCAGGCTTAGGTAGGAGGGTTGAGAACTCCATTGGGTAATGTGAATATCTGCATCATACTGAACTTTAATTTGTGTGAATAGTTTAGTCTCAACTCTGTAGGTCAGTCATGTATTCTGTATTACCATTTTTATTTATTCAGCAGATTTCTCAGAGCAATCAGCTTTCTCTTACTTTCTGCTGTATTTTTTTCCCTTCCATGTTTGATCCCTATTTCACTTTCACCATTTCTGACTTCTCCTTTTTAATTACGTTATGTCTTCCAATGTCTTTCGCTCCATACAAATATTGTCCCTCTCTCTTCACTCTTATGAGAAAGGAAAAAAAACCCAATTAGTTTAATAGATACAGTAGCATCCCAAAGACCAGCTAGGATCAGAGGCCCACATATCAGAAATGCATGTGAATGTTCATTGCAGAGCCTGTACATCTTGACTGCCCCTAAACTGAATCATGGAGAATTGAACCAGGTGTATCTAGATTATAACTTAAGCAGAAAACCTTGTTTTTCTGGGAACTAAATCCACTCTTGTGCACTTGGAAATTCTGTCTTCAGAGTGTTCAGCTCTGACTTCATTAAAATACCCATTTAGGGCAGAATTCACTACACTAAGAGGTCATAAGCTGGGCATGTAGTATATGCAGATAAATTCGGTTCCCCTTTTAATCTATGGGTAGAGAGGTCAAGTTACCTCTTTTTCTAGTGGAGATATATGTTTTTAAATTAGGCTTCTCTCATTCTTGCTATTCTAGGCAGGCAAAGGGCTTCAAAGAAAACAGGTCCACAGAATAGAATTTCAGTGTTACACTGCATAAAAGAGTGGGGTCAAAAAAGAAGCAGTGCGGTACTCTCCTTGCTACTCTACACCCAGTCCATCTGTATCATGACCTCCTTCACTTTACCTCAAACAACAAAATATTTGTTCTTCCCTGTCTGCTTGCAAAGCGTTTATAAGTCTTCTTCACCTCTGGAAATTTTTCAAAATCACAGGTGACTGAGCTCAAAACTAGCCAATCTCATTGGCACAGAGCAGCACACACAGTTTGTGTGCTGCTCTGTGCCAATGGTTGTGCTCTAATATATCACCAAGAGATGAAAGAACTTTCTCCAGATGATTTTCCATTCTGAGGTAAAAGTTTCAGGTGATATTTTATCTTGTTATATATTTAGGTGGAAAAAAAAAAAAAGAAAGAAAAAGAAATAACTGGAGACAAATCAGTTCTTATGCTTGCTTGTAATAAGTTGGAAAAAAAGGAACTTTCCTTCAAAAGTTCTCCCACTTTTTTGTACTCTGGAAATTTGTAAAATAAACTCTTTATCTTTCTTGTCATATTTCAGAACAAAAACACTATTTGCAAAGAACAGCTCCTTAGAAGTACAAGGATTAGTCTTATTCACAGTCACACTCATGAAACTTGAGCATACTGTTACAGGAACTCTGATTCTGACAGGTATTTTCATAAAGTTCTTCCTTAGGGATAGTGAAGAAAATAGACACTGTGATGAGCAGTTGCTTTTAAATCTGATCCACCATATTTTCGAAAATTAGGTCAGAGCATTTCATGAATTTCAGCTACTCTCCTAGTAAACGAGTCTGATGTACAATGGTAAGGCATCAAATTAAAGATATTTATATCCTCTGAGATGATTAAGATCAGTATTGATGCATCTTATCATACCACAGAATACATGCTTAAACCTAAAGTCTTTCTGATATTTGAGGTCTTGTTACTGTGGGTTTTAGGGCTAGTGAAAAACTTCCACTGAGATAAATGGAAGCAGTACCACATATTAAACTAGGTTATCAGCTTTTTTATCTGCCCTCGGTGAAGTTTTTAATAGTGGAAAACTCTCTAGAGTGGCATTTGAAAGAAAGCCCCACTCCCTCAATAGATGAACAAATAAAAGTAATCAAACAACATCTTAAAGGGCTCTTAAAATTAAAGTAAAAATAATTTTTAAAAGCACTCTATTTATTGCTTCTTCTGAAGAAGTGAAGCAGTATTGAAGTCCTCGTATTTAATCAAAAGTTCAATTCTATTTTTAGATACACTGAAACATCTACCAAGTTAGTAATTTCTCCAGATTGTTTACTAAGTCCCAAGGGGTTATCTCATGTAGAAGGATGGTGTTGTGTTAGGAAGTTTCCTGGCATAATTTTATTTCATTATTCTACCTCCCTAAACTCTTATTTTTTACAAAAATTCAATTTGATTTCTAACTGTATTTTCAGTATTAAGAAAAATGAAAATAATCTTTTCTTTCAGGGCTGTCTAAAAATGGAACACTTAAACAACAATTTTAGGCAGAATCGAAATAGATATTCACCTCATTTTTGGAGAGTAAAAATTTACTCCTCAGCTTTCTTTTTGTGGGGTATGAGATGACTCTTGTTCATGCTTCCTGACCTGTATTCAAGTCTAATTCTTTCTCTGTTTACAGTCTGTGGAAAATCAAGGCATTTCTGTGAGAGAGCAGAGTACGGGAGCAGTGAGCTTTGCCATGTCCAAATGGATTCACGCTGGGGTGGCTGTTTTTCTGCCTAAAACCACAACAGTGCATCCTATTCTCTGAGGCTACCTGAGCTTCCTGTGCCATGCCTCAAGACCAGAAGAACCTCCGACAAGTGACACTGTGCCATCACCGGGTCTAAATGCTCAGGGACTAACTCTGTCCCTGTTTTCCAGAGACAGACTTTTGAATAAGATGAAAGTAGGTTTGAAAAATCAGTTCAATAATAACAAAGCTGATATTTATTTGTACAAATTATTTGATAAAAATTATACAGTGCTTACAGATATTATGGCTGGGTCATGAATAATTCAGAAGTAGACAGCAGATTAAATTTGTTGGATAATTTGACAACAAATAATTCAGTTAACTGAAAATCATATAAATCTCACATAAAATCCCCATCTGCTGTCTCTGGAAATGTTTAATATAGGAATATCCCAGTGAGAAAGCTCAAGTCACTCTCAAATGTTAGATGGGTTAATATTTGTTTGAAAAGAATGTGTAGATTTCTAAAAATATAATTAAATATGGATAATTAATTAATTATGATGAACCATCAACAGAATGATTTTGTAAGCTAAAGAGACGACTGTTGGAAACAGAAAATTAGTTGAATAAAATAAGATATCAAACTCCTTGGAATGTGAAAATGTCTTTCTTTCACTTGTTTTTTTAAAATAAATCACATTTGCCAGGAAAAGCATGTCAGCAAAAGACGATGATGAAGGGCATGAGGGACGTTATAAAAACTGAATAATATTGCATCTGTGCTGTGAAGCTGGGATTGTGGGAGGCAGAAAACACACATAGCTAAAATGATTTAGAAAAACACAGCAATGTATTGTTTGATATACTTGCAAAACCTCTGTGTGCCATTGCCAAATGTAAACTGCAGCCTGGTATGACACCAGCATAATGTACATCCTCTTATAGTTGGTTTGGCTTGTTTCTCAGGACAGCTTTATACAACACATTGTCTTGATTTGATAGAAACGTCATTTCACTTCATTTCCTACACCCAGAAATGGAAAATTTATTGAATTCTGGCTCTCAAGTGTAGTATTCATTTTGTTTAGATTTAGCTGGAGTTATTGCATGAAAAGTGAATGACTGCTGGCAGACTCCTTCAACAAGTTCTGGACTTTGTTAGAAGTACACCTACACTAGTGCATGCAGAGCAGTAATTTTTGCACTCAGTACAATTATACCAAGAATGTCTTACCAGTAAATTGAAATCAAATTACAGTACTGACTTTATCAATGCACAGTGCTTGTTCTAATGTGTGTGTCCAAGTATATATGTGTGTATATATATATAAATAATAGTATGGACCCTTGATTCCTCAAGATCTGAGTATTATGCGTATGACCCATAAACCACCTAAATACATATCTAGTTTATCTAGATCTTCAAAGGTGTTACTCATGCTTAATGTTATGCACAAGCTTAGGTGTTTTGGTGAACCAGAAGCACAGTTTTCACCACCTTGCAGGAACAGCACCTAGTCTCTGAACTTCAGAACATATATTTTAATAGACTTTTAAATGGATTTGGGAATCAAATTAGACTCAAAGTTTTCAGAAAGCTCTGTTTGGATTTCCATAATTAAAAAAAACCCAGAGTCACGAGACTAAAATAAGGAGATACTAAGTAATTAATAAGTTAAAATGGAACATGCAGTAATTTTATATTGAAGGCTTTTGGGTATTATGTCAGGGCACAGCACAGGTTGCTTAGAAATGTTCATGCGATGAGGGCACGCTCTTGCAAGGTGCCACAGCACCGCTCTTAAAGGCAGCCCGATGAGCTACTGTGATTTCCCACCTGTTTCAGAAAATGCTGTCTGTTGGAACTGTGTTATCTGATTCAGTCACTTAATGGACTACTTGTAAAACAAAAAACCGCATTCTCCACTGCAACCGCCTCCTCATCGTGTCCCTTGTGGTCCTATAACACAGGAAATTCAGCCTGAACATTCAGCCTTAGGTTAAGTGCTCAGTTACAAACTAGGCAGAAGAACTTCTTTGGCTCATTTGGGACACCAGCTGTCTGGGCTTGGCTTTTAGCTTCAAGGAGCTTGGAAGCTGCTGAGGTACTGAATACAGAGCGCTTTTAGGTTTTTAGTGTGTGAATTTACAGCAGTTCTGCAAAGAATCAAGAACAAATGGGCAGGTAGATTAAGCTCTGAAGTTTCTTCAGCAATTCATAACTGACCATAACCGTGTGGAGCAGCATGAGTCCCTGTTAAGCTATAGGAATATTTAAAAACAAAGAATTAATACATATTTAAAAAGTGAAATTGGCATGCAAAATCTAACTCTGGGGCTGAAACTTCTGTGACAATCTCTCTCCCTTCCTATGAAATAGAAAAAAAATTAGTGAAAGCATTCAGACATCTTCCTATGACTCAACTCTTTTCCTTTGAAAATCCGAAGTAAACTGCTAAACAGAATTTTAAGGAAATTAGTAGGTTAGGGAGATCAGTTGAAAATCAGAGATAGATTTTGTAGTCTTCCAATCTAGTGTCTAGAATGAAAATTTGGTGAAAAACTTGGAACTGTTCCAACAGTAAAGACAAAATTCCTAGCACAGTCACAGAACAGAAGAAATTTTAAGAACATAACTGATAATTTCACAAAATATTCAGTGATATTGTAAAATCATTATTCAAAGCTAGTAGGCAAATAGGTTTTGTAATTTAAACATTACCTTTGGTACACAATGAACTACTATTTTGCCATGCAATATCAGCAAGACAAACTTCTTTCTTCAAACTTTGCTTCTCTTACATTTCGTCTCATCATCAAAAAGAATGAAAAAAAAAAAAGCAGAAACCAAGGTCTGAGTCCAATATATTAAAACTAACTATATGATTTTGAATGCATGAGCATATCTACATATTTTTGGAACAATTTTCTACTTCTTTTTCTGGTAAAATCTTCATTTCGAATCCAGACATAACACATAGATCTTTCATGAAGATCAGCTAGAGAAAGTTTCTTCTTCTTCTGTCTTTCTTTGTTTGCCTCGTCAACCTTATTTGTGTGAATTTGATTACAGGTTCCCTCAGGCAAGGAATAAAAGGCAAAAATGTTTTCTTTAAAAAGCCAATATAAGTCTGAAAAAAACTTTGAGAATCCGGAAATTCTCCAGATGCTCACAAATGTAACTGGTTTAAATATGTTCTTGTGCCTTTGAAGGGAGTATAAAAGCATGTATACACGTAAGCTTGTCGTAGCAAAAAATAACAGCCTTCATATTGAGTAACAGTTTGGTACAACGAAAGTCAGTGTTGTTCATCTGAAGTATCCTGATAACTGATGGTTTTCTTAGCTCTTCAGGTCCCCGAATTGTGGGTTCACATTGCAGAGAAACCTGGGAGTGTAGAGAATGTATTCTTTTTGGATAAAACTAGACTGGAAGATTTTATGAGTCCTCGTTATACCATTCAATACAATAGGAACCGCTTACAAACAACCTGATAAGGAGTGAGTAAAGCTCAATATGGCAAATCTGCTGTTAGCCAGAGCACACATCAGAGATCTTACACTGGTTTTTTTGCTGTCTGTGGGAGAACAGACAATAACCTTGTGTAGAACGGCCTGGTCAAGTAGTACTTGACCTAGTGTAAAGCTTTCTTATGTGAAGTTAACTGACAAAATTACTGGAACTGACTTGAAGAAAAGAGTTTATACTGGAACATTATTTTTTGTCTTCTGCCTGCAATGGTTTTCATCAAGTACAGAGAGCCCTATAGACAGATATGTTTTATAAAACTGATGCATGAGCCTTTCATTCACTTATAAAAGCTCTCAACAAATAATAGAGTACTTAATATAGTAAAATAGTGATTTATTGGGTTACCAAACCAAAACCAAATAATTTCAGAGTTACACTGAAAGCAGAAAGAATTTCATATTTCCTGTGACAGGTGTCTAGCAATGTAATGTGGGGTTCTGCATTTCACCAGTCGCTTCACCTGCCTTTTCTGTAACTTTTTTGCTCTTCAGTGATACCAACCACACAGCGATACCAACAGTGGTCTAATCTTGCAGAAAATGGAAAAGTGAATGCTTTTATTTTAGTTTAACTCTATATTATCTCCTTACACAGACAACTGGTACAAGACTGGTGGCAACATGGCATAGTTCAGCAGAAGAGAAAAAGACAATCTGCTGGGGAAAAATTAGCCTCCAGATTATCTCATTTTTGCTCTAAAATTTCACCAATCACCATTCAGTGGAAGGGCAAATAGCTATAACTGTGTTATGTTATCCTAAAGTAAATAGGCATCTGTATATCAAATATACTATCCTAGCTTAATAGGTCTGTCATTTTCTTTTTTATTAGAAACTTACAATATCTTTCTTAAACATGATTAGAATGAAGTTGGTGATCATCTAAAAACAATTGCACTACATGACTAATGCAAAGCAATCTCTTGATCACATAATCCTTCAGTGTAACATGCCAATTTTCTCATTAAGTTAGCAATGAGCTGATGATGAGTGTGTTATCACTTACCTCCTTATTGGTAAACCAACTGATAACCCTGATAATCTTTTACTTTAAATCCTCTGGTTTGGCGGCCTCATTCACTGAAGTGTGATTCACTCTTACATGTTACATACGATTATCCAGTACATAAACTGACTGGCAACAGAAAGACGAGTGTGCCTCTTTTAGAAAAGATAACTGTAATGATCTTACTTCTCCTTGCACCACCCTTTCTCAATACATTAAGACGTCACTCACAAACCTGTACTGCCCATGAGCCATCAGGTTAAACATGTTCTGAGAGTTATAACCATGCTATTCTTTTTCCTACATTCAAGACAGACTGCAGAAATAACTGCTATACTGTTTTAAATCCCAGAGAGCAAAATTTACATCTAGTTTTCAATGCCAGAGACATGCCACTCAGAAATTTTAAAAAGGCATGACACTAAGCCAGATATGTAGAGATAAGCATATATATATAAAAAACACTATGATTAAAGTACTTTTTAATAGCAGGTTACTGTACCTAAGACATAAGAAATATCAGAGAACCAATTAAGAAAAACTATCACCATGAGATATGATCAGGAAGGTCAGAATGAAAAATGACTGATGCTAGAAGAAACAATATACATTTAAAACTGGCTGGTTTTCCTACGATAAAAATCTCCAGATGTCAAAGTTTTTTTCATTTCAATGATCTGATGAAACAGAAAAGAAAAACTTAAACAAAAAAACAAACAAAAAAAAGACCTAAACAAAACAAAAAAACCAGAAAGCCCAAAGCTACCTGTAACCCTCAATGACATTCTCCATTTTAAAAACTTCTGCATAGTAGCTAGATACCCTGTGAAGCGGGAAGTGTGGTTTCAGTTTCTGGAAGCTTCAAAAGCCCAAGATCCAGGTTTAGTCTTCCTGAAGGAGAGAGACTTCCCACCTGTGGTTCGCTGGGAGATTAAGTGGCATGAGCTGATTGTTTTCAGTTGAACTTTATGTGAACAATGAGCATGAGTTTTACAAGAGGCTCAGAGAAATCTTTTCTGTGAATTCAAGAAAGCCTCAGGAAGAAAATGTCTCACCAGTATACTCAACTAAAAAAAAAAAAAAAAAAAAAAAAAAAAAAAAAAAAAAAAAAAAAAAAAAAAAAAAAAAAAAAAAAAAAAAAAAAAAAAAAAAAAAAAAAAAAAAAAAAAAAAAAAAAAAAAAAAAAAAAAAAAAAAAAAAAAAAAAAAAAAAAAAAAAAAAAAAAAAAAAAAAAAAAAAAAAAAAAAAAAAAAAAAAAAAAAAAAAAAAAAAAAAAAAAAAAAAAAAAAAAAAAAAAAAAAAAAAAAAAAAAAAAAAAAAAAAAAAAAAAAAAAAAAAAAAAAAAAAAAAAAAAAAAAAAAAAAAAAAAAAAAAAAAAAAAAAAAAAAAAAAAAAAAAAAAAAAAAAAAAAAAAAAAAAAAAAAAAAAAAAAAAAAAAAAAAAAAAAAAAAAAAAAAAAAAAAAAAAAAAAAAAAAAAAAAAAAAAAAAAAAAAAAAAAAAAAAAAAAAAAAAAAAAAAAAAAAAAAAAAAAAAAAAAAAAAAAAAAAAAAAAAAAAAAAAAAAAAAAAAAAAAAAAAAAAAAAAAAAAAAAAAAAAAAAAAAAAAAAAAAAAAAAAAAAAACAAAACAAAAAAACAACAGAAAAAGAGAAACAGGAATGCTTCAGGAATGCTCATTCTCTTGTTGAACAACTTCTGACACTTAAGTTAAATCTAGGTGCTTATCATACTTAAAGTGTCTACGAGGGACAGAAACAATTTCTGGGTTTCTCTGCTTAGAAAATATACTATCATTTTTTTTTATGAGTTAACTGTTTTCTTGAACTGTTTTCTTTTCTTTCTTCTTCACCTTAAGCAACTTACCTATTGCCATAACAAAAGCTACTAGCAGAGCAAAGAAAACAATCAGACCCCTCAATTTCTTTATCTCAAAATCATTCTTTCTTTTTAAGGAATATACATGTGGCCTAAGAAAAGAAAATTTCACTTTTTTCAAAGAAAAAAAATTTCAGTTTTTTGTTTTTGTTCACTGAACTGAAGGAGAATGTTGACCAGCAGCCTGAATGAAGAAATTACTTGGATTTTTTTCCGGGAATTCACACAGGTTTGCAAATGCCTTTGACTGCCAGTGAGGAGGTGAACAGAGGTATATGTAGAAAAAGAAGACGGTTTAATGGCTAAATCACATTGTGATGTGTTGGGAAATTACTTCACAGTATATTTTAGGTGGTTTGGCTTTTTTTTCCCATGAAGAGAATAAAGACAAATAAAAAAGTCAGAAAAGAAGTCACAATGAGTGTCAAGCAGACCGGTAGATTTACCAATAAAACTCAGTAAGGCCTTCTGTCAGGAAGACTGCTTTTATTATTTGCTTCCAGGCAAAAATTCATATGAATTTCAGCCAGCAAGTGCCTGAATTATATCGCCTTCTCAATGATTAAAAAATAATAATTGGAACATCTTCCATAAAATAAAAGCAATATCATTATCTGCTCTTCCTGCATAAGGTTGATTATTTGAGGTTATTTACTTGATACAATGTGAAGGAACAGAAAGTCAGATCTAACTCTGAAGTTTCAGAGTTTTTGTCCTATTTGAAGGTCTCTGATCAATTTCAGTAAGTGTTTACTGAGAATGTCAAATATTTAAGAATTTCTGTAGGATTCACAGTCTATTGAATGTCTTTGTAGGTAAAACCCAAGTACTTATCCCACCTTGGGAAAGTGCAGGTTCTTCCCAAAAAATGCAGACTGGCTCTGTGCAACACATTTCTGTCTACTACCCTCAGACTTCTAACAGAAAAAAAAAAAAACCAAAACAACAACAACAAAAAAAAACATAGTTTAATGAGGTAATTAGGAAAAAAATTAGAAAATTATACCATCCAAAAAGATGCCATCTATCACATCTGGTTTTAACTTGTTACAGATTGTCTACTTATTTTAATCTGTCATGATTATGCTTTGTCATGACTTTTTCATGATTAATTTTCGTATCTATTATATTTTGAGCAATGATCTTCTCTAAAAGAAATTTTGTGTTTAGGAAGTTCTATTGCCAAAAGAGATTGATCCTCTGTTTGCAAGTGTTCATCTAGTTCAACTTCATTCCCAAAGGAAAATCAGGATTTAAGAGCATCTGGTACAGATATTAGGATTGGTACCTGATTGGAATTTCTTTTGTCAGCATAATTAGGTCTTTGCCGTTATTAAGTAATTAAGTTTTCATCATTTCTAAATACTCTGCTTTAATACTTAGTGGTTTATTGCTAATTCTGTGATTCAATATAACCTTAATTGGTTATGATGGTTGAATTAAAGAGTGATTACATCTTATAAAACTGTACCTCAGATAGAGTAGGTTTCCTTTACAGGTTTTTGTCCCTCTGATAAGAAGACATGGCCATTGCAAGTATAAATATATTCCTATGAATTTAATATTAATTCTGTTTTATCTGAGTAATCAGAGCATGAAATGCAATGTTTAATAATAAATTAATGATAGAAGAAAGATCCAGACAGTAGTTGTGTTTTGGAACATACCGTATACTTTGCTATGCCCTTGTTTAGGATGAGGGATTGTTTCTTTCCAGTAGAGGAAAAAGCATGTTCCTTTCCCGATGTACTTTTCAGGTCTAATGAAATGCTTCTTGAAATTCAGAATAAATCATCATGCTGACAGGTGAATATGTGAAAACGGAAGTGCATGTCTCCAAAACAATTAAATATATAGATATGTAATTTAGAGAACATCACAAGAAAATGTTCGCATTTCTTATAAGTAAAATTCACCCAGTTTCATGAACTTGGCATAAGTTCACAAAATTTCAGATGGTGCAGATATTATGTGTGTACAATATTATTCAGTTCTACAAATACCATAACCACCTTGATCTGAGAAACTGCCTCTTGTTTAACCTGATTGCAAACATGAGAGTCTTTCCACCGTTAAGTGTGAAGAAGGGCAGTTCCTGGACATGGTTGTTAAGTCATTAAGCCATGTTGGGAAAAGGAGGATATGGTGTAAAGAAAGATACACAGCAGATTTGGGGTGTTCTTCTTCTCTAAGGCTTTTATTCAGATATGACTTACTTAAAGTAATATTCTTGTGCCAAGTTTAGACTGCTTAAAGGTGCCACTCCATTGACTTTTTCCCATCACATGCAAAGTCTGCATATTTCTCTTATGCAAACACATGGATCACATATAACCCTTCTACCAGATATACTTTTGTCTTAAATAGGTTAAGCTTCCTATGTTCTTTGACTTCTACATAAAAGCATCACAGATAAATCAGAGAACCATGATATAACATTTTTTATGGACCAATATCCTTAAAATATGACCACAAACAATTCATTGAGTGACATAAAGGTTAAAGACAGAAGTCTATGACTGCTACTTCAAGAAAATTATATAAAGCCGAAGAAAATTTTTTCTCACATAAATCCTTACAAATCGTGGACCTCAAATTTCAAGATCTTCACATTCTGTTGGCTTTGCTAATGTATTACTTAACAATATAAGGGGCCTGATGAAGCTGTTTTCACGAATTACTATAATTTTCAATAATTTGGTGACTTAAGTATAATTTTAAAAATTGTGGGGAAAAGTTATCACAAAGATTCTTGAATTCAGTCCATTTTAAGTGATAGCTTTATTTTTTTGTCAGAAAGATCAGAAATATACCATTGCAGACCTGTGCTATATTTATTTATGTATTGAAGAAGCAATCTGTATTCTGAAGGGATTTAATAATCTCCTTCCATTTCAGTATCATATCGATTCAGTAACTCTGAGAGACACATAGAAATAAAATAGGAATTCCACTCCAGAGAAAAAGAATGTCAGAGGTCCTAAAGTGTGGCTGTATTTTTATTTTGCAGTTGATGAAGGAAGAAAGAGCCTTTTTGAGTATAAAGGTTAACTGGATTAGTAATTTTGCAGCCCACAAAATTGTTGGATAACAAACTAGAATGGTTGGCACTACCCTTCAGAAATGTTTGAGGTGAAAACCGTTTCAGACAACAGAGCCATCAATTTAGAAGGCATCACATATTCGACAAAGTGCTCAAGCTTTTTAACTTTAGACATATGTCTAAATGCCACAATGAGTGCTTCGCAGAAAAGTGATGCACGTATGTATCTGCTTAAATTTTGCTCGTCTGGGACTTTAATGATTACCGCTCTGATAATCTTGACCTAATGTAGAATGATCACCTTATCTATCGCTAGCAGCTCAGCTAAATTTTGTTTTTTCTCAACCACAGATGTGAAATAAAATCCTTTAGAGACTGAGTGTAAACCACAAATTATGCCTCAGAGATATGAACCAAATTCTGAGATAAGAAAAACTTAAATTTTTATACACTTAGGCACCAAAACTTGGAGGAAGAAATATAATTCTTGCATTTTCAAAATTCATGTAATTTTGTGAAATTTCTTTTCGTGTTTGGTATGTCTTACTCTTTGAGTGATTAGTTTCTTGGCATAAGACCCAACAATGACAATCAAGAGAAACTATTCCCTTGAAGACTGTACTGTAAAAGAAGCCAGGAAACAGGATTCAGACTTTAAAAACCTGATGGTAGGAAAGACCCTCCTAGTGTGTTACATATTTGTTTTGCTTAGACAGACAAAGAAAATTCCAAGAAACAGCTTAACTGTGCCTTTCCTTAACACATCCAGCCTTTCTTTCTGTAGCAGGTTTAACTCTCTATTGATTTTTACAAAAGGAGAAACAGAAGCTGAAGTACACGAAGCATGTCATTGCATATGTTCCCAAATCTTTGAAAACCAAATATTCGCTTGTTCATATGGCTGCACAAACTGGTTATAACAGACTAGGTGAAAGACCTTAAGGAAATAGGAATGCTAATAGGAATCCAGTAAGAGCTGACATGTAATCTGAAATAAGAAGGAAAACCAATCTACTCTCACATGCTTTGTCAGTGGCTAGTAATCCTGCAATAACAAAAAATATAGTGCAGAGTAAATGTGTGATTCACAGCTTACAAGCCTGACTGATGTTTTAATATTTCATCCTGATATTAATAGAGACTATGTTTTCCATTGTTAAACACATTATAAAATGCAGGTGTTTGTAAAGATATGACATAAACTTTTCGGTTTAGTTGTCCAAGATAAAAATTTTGAAAGAAGAATCGACAGTATGCAGAGAATCTCAGTTTATTTTAAAGTTCCTAACAATTTTCTATACAGTCATGCGAAACTTTTGCCCTTGCAGTAAATCTTGGCACTACACGGCAACACACAAGACTTTGGAGTTCATAGTGACATTTTCTCTTTTCTGATGTGTTTGTGAAGAAGACAAAGAGCTGGTTCAGAAAAATGGAGGAAATCTGTGTGTTGTGGTTTAAGCCCTGCCAGCAGCCAAGCCCCACACAGCCACTCACCCACTCTCCCACCAGAGAGATCACGGAGAGCATTGGAAGGGTAAAAGCTGGAAAACTCAAGGGTTGAGATAAAGACAGTTTAATGGGGAAAGCAAAAGCCCCACACACAAGCAAACCAAAACAAGGGATTCAGTCACTATTTCCCATGAGCAGACAGGTGTTCAGCCATCTCCAGGAGAGCAGGGCCCCATCACACATAGCAGTGACTTGTGAATTCCAAAAATTATTGACATCATTCCAAATGTCCCCTCTTCTTCCTTCTTCCCCCCCAGCTTTATGTACCGAGCATGATGTCATGTGGCATGGAATGTCCCTTCGGTCAATTGGGATCACTTGTATCTCCTCGCATCCCCAGCTTTTTTGCCAACGTGGCAGTATGAAAAGCAGAAGAGGCCTTGGCTGTGTGTAAGCCCTGCTCGGTGGAACCAAAAACATCTCTATATTATCAACACTGCGTTCAGCACAAATCCAAGACACAGCCCCATACCAGCCACAGATAAAAAAATTAACTCTCACCCCACCTGAAACCAGCACACTGTGTTAAAGCTCTTCCTTGAGCCACATACTATGAACTCCAGAAGCAACTCAATGCAGACACTTGTCAGATGCACCTCTGCCAACAGAGAAGAATGTAAAATCAACATGAATGTATGATTCAGGCTGGAATTAAGTAATTGCCGTTTTTAAAAGAGAAATTCTAGTTTACAAGGAGTTCCAATATATTTTATATTCTATATATAGTAAAATTTTGAAGCATATGTGTTTTTTTAAAAAAACCAGGAAGCCTGATTTTCCAACAAAGTCTCCCAGTTCAGAAATACTGCCTAAACATCATTATTAATTAATCACTCTGGCTATTCTAGGGAATTAGAAAGCTCTTTCTCTATTCCCTCTCCGTACTAGAGGCACAAGCGTGGCAGAATGATATTCCCCCTGTCGACATCCAGCAGCCCTTTACAAATTAGCGAGTCATGTCCTTTCTAATGAGGCACGACATCAACCTGCATGGACTGGACACTCTGACCTGATTCAACAAAGCACGTGAATACATACTTAATATAACACGCTTAATATTTGAAGTAGGCATGGAGTTGAATTCGATAGATCTAATTCTCCAGTCTGCAGCCAATTCAGTATTCTACAACGTGTATTTTCCAACAAAAAAATTTCTATCAATTTTCTTTGTCTAATTCTCCAGCCCATTTCTAAGTACTAAGTAATATTTTAGATACAAAATACTGCATCCTACAGCAAAACCCTTATTCTTTTTGCTAACCCTTTATTTTATATACTTCAAATTAGTTCCAACATCAACTAAATCTTTATTTATTGTGTAGTAAAAGTTACCTAGACATATTTATTTAGTGATTAATTCAGGCTATTTTTTTTTTCTTTTTCCCAGGTTCCGAAACATATTTATGCTAATATGTCCAATTAAGGGAAAAATCAAACATATTAGTTCCTAATCCCAGGGACTTGTAAATGAATTGTATGATTCTGAATATTATTTTTAATCCTGATTGAGGGTGATACATAGAAATCTCCACACATTTACACAAGTTTTAGAAAGAACTGAAATAGCAACAGGAAGGCTAATAACTTGATACCAAATTGTTTGTAGGAATTCCCTATTATCTCCATTTCATAATATTTTTAGTATGAATTTTGTTTCAATAGTAATAGCAACACTTTCTTTGATTTGTCAAAAAAGATGAGGATACATATTAAATAAAAACTTCTAGAATATTATATTCCTAGCATACTTCTAGCTCTATAGCAAAACATGAAAGTGCAAAAATGTTGTGACAACTTAAGGCAAAAGTTAGATTTTCTTTTTCATTTCTCTCTTTTCTAGACATCATACTTTCCCAGTCTTAATTTACATTAAGAGACTCGATGTGAATAAAACTTTTTCTTGCTGAAATCAAGTGATTAAAACCAGCAGTTTAGACCTTCACTTGCAAATACATTCATGTTTGTGTGAAAAAATAAGTATGAAAGAACTCTTCAGTCTGGTGGAATTTGTGCCCATATGATCCATCTGGAGTTTCAGGCAAAAACTGGTCTGCAACAGCAGCAGCAGCAGCATGTCCTTCTGGCAAGCTGTTTTTTTGACTTTCAAACCATTTCTAGACAAACTACCCAAGAAAAGTTGAAAGAGGGTGACAAGCTCAGGGAACTTTGGGACCAGCGATTAACCAAAGCAGGCCATCTTTTTCTAATTAATATCCCCACTGTTAGCAAATTCTTCTTTCCAGTGTTAAAATGTTAAAGTTCTCAGTTGTATGTCAATGCTGTATTAAGCTGATATTCCAGTAATCAACTGTGAAAGGCCCCAGATGTATTGTGAAGGAGAAAAAGGAAGCCTTTTATCAAAAGCCAGTTCCTGCTTCCTGAACTATGATACAGCTTCTAAAGTTTCCCTCCAGCTAATAGAGCACAGTCAGAGCTCAGAACACGGGAGAAGGGAAACACACACATACATGCACCGCATATACTCAAACAGAGTATATTTCTCCTTGCATAGGTGCAGATGGAGAGAGTGAAGTGCACTGGTTAAATGAAAACAAATAAAGATAATTTTCCAGGATCTAGTAAAAAGTTTGCAGAACATGAATGTAGTTGCACTGTTTCTGGAAAATATAGTAAGTTCTGTTTGAGTGAAGAGGCTATAAAAAGAGGCGATCTTCAAAGTCATAGTAGTATTTTACTTTGAAACAAAGGTACTCTTCTTGTTAAGTTGGAAGGTCAAGACTTGAAAAAAACACTGGCCTTAGAAACGGTTTTGTTCTCTTTGCCAAGTATCCCAATGGGGTTTGAATGAGTTTAATTATAGCACTGCCTAATTCCATCCCATAAAATTACATACGTACCAAATACTAAAGAAAATGTGTGATTCTGTGTTATTTTTAGCTTTGTGTATTTTTCCTCCACTTTTATTCATTTCACTTTTGAGACTTAAGGTAAACTCCAAGCAGAGACCAGAAAAGCAAATCATTTCCTTTTAATTATTCCTCCAGGAAATCAGTTAATGGAGGTTCACCCTGGGTCATGTAAAACTGCTATCACAAATCTTTAAGCCGCAAATGATCTAGAAGCAGAAATCTGTCTGCCACACATGGTGTGACTTTTGGTAATTTTTCCCAGGTGCTTCTTTGACTAATTGAAAAAGAGTAACAAATACTCTATGTGTGAAAAAAAAAAATAAAATTGCGTTCTCCTTCCTATAACATTCATGCCCTGCGCTTTCCAGTAACTATGTCATTTGACACAAAACCAACATGGTGTACATTAAAAGTATTATAAAACTGGCTTTTATGTTTCAAAAAAATATGTTTCAAAAATTATTTGTTAATAAGAAATCACCCTGAAACAGGTGCATTTCCTGTGGATACATTTATATACTCTTTTGATTAATTCTTTTAAATTATATCAGGAAAATCTGATATATTCTTGCTGCTAAAGTTGAAGAAAAATAGATGAAAAAAGAAGCAAGTAAAGAGGAGGGGAAAAAGCCCCACAAACCAGACTAATCCAGACAGCTAGATAAGGTAGACATAAATATACAAATTCTGTCTTAATATGATGGGTTGTAAAGCCAGAAATCTATCCAGGGAGGCAAGGGTTCCGTCAGGGATTAGAAAGGTCGTGGTAGATAATAAGCCAAACATGAGCTCTCACTACTGATATACAGCTGAAAGGTCTAAAGAAAACCTTGGATGTTTAAACAGAGGACTATCAATTAGGAAGGCTGCATTGCCTTCAAATCTGGCAATCATGCAACTGCAATTGTAAAGCTTCATCCCCTTTTTAGAGGTCTAGAAAGATGTTGATCTGTTGGAGAGAGTTCAAAGCAGAAGCACGAGATTGATTAAAAGACTAGAAAATGTGCATTAGTTTGAAAGACTTAAGGAGGTAAATTTGTTTATCCTAACAACAGTGAGAGGAAATCTAGTCTCAGTATATATCTAGATGGGACAAGAATGTCGTTAATAGAGACTTCTCATTCCAATTATAAATAAAATGGCTCAAAGTGAAAACCAGATCATTTCAGCCTCCAGTTAAGTAAATCCAGGAGAAAATTAAGAAAACAAGAAATATGTCTCTGTGCATTGCATTGTCTTTCTATAAAAAATGGAAATATGTCACGACCAATTTTAACCCCTCAACATCATAGAGCAACTGAATTTATAAGAAAAGAGATATTCATTCTGGTGCAAAGCTAAGAATGACAAATGCAATGTCTTAATAGAATTCTAGAATGAAAGAGGTATGAATGGTTTAAAAAATAAAAAAGTAACAAACAAAAAAGTGGTATGCAATACACAGGAAGACAAAATAAACAAAAACCTAATGAAAGAAGCAGGAAGTTCAGTTTCGAAAACAGGATGTGCTTCGTGCCTCAGGCACGAATGTGAGAATACAATCTGATTTGTATTAGTCCAAATGTGATTGAAAACCTGTTCATCTTCGGGTTTTACACAACAGATTTCTGGTGCAAAGGTTTCACTTGCAAGAACACTGAATATTCAAGATGAATTCCATGTACAAGTATAATATTTCCATTTTTCTCCAACATATGTGCCAATCTTCATGGGTTTTTTCAGGTCTGTGGTCATTGTGCAATTCAATAAATGTCCTAATCCAAATGCAAACATTTCATTGCACAGGCCATGTTCTTCAATGATATGAGTTACTGTGCTTATTCAATTAACCTGCGGTGTTACTGAGTGTAATACTTGCGACTTTATATTTCAGTGAAGTATATGTTCAGGTGTCCCAGTAGATTCCCATGAAACCTTGACTCTTCCCCTTTGCTACGGCCCTTGGCAAAGACCATCTGCATACTTACCATGTGAAAAATTGAATACTTTTAAGTAATCTAATAAATTCTGAGTTCAAGTTTTGTTTTCTAAGTCAGTTGACACAAGCCTATAAGAAAATTTCCTCTCCTTCTTATGTGCTAAAATATCTGCTCATTCGGATCAATATGTCCGCATCCCATCTTCCTCTTCCTCCAGCCTAACATTGGTCTGTCATCGGTCAGATACGCAAAAGTTTCTAAGATGTGCAAAACTGCTCTATGAATCACAGAGTAGGGCAACAACACATCTTGTATAAACAATGCAGTATAAACACTTCAGTCTTCCAGAATCTTATTCAATTACCTAAATATAAAAAATAATATGATAGTAACTTTATTGTGTGATAAGACAAAAACACACGCATGAGCATATTTAGTTGGTGGATAAATCCTCCAAACATTACCTCAAAAGCCAATACAAGGTCACTTCACGTTCAGTAACCATGGAATCTTTCAGGAAATTGCTTTGTGCTCAATAGGGTCTAAATTTCTCTTCAAAGTAAAGATAGAGTTACTCTTCCTCGTGGTTTTAAAGGAGGCCTTCCTATTGGGGATAAGTACGAGTCTTCTGAAATGGAAAAACAGGCAGCATCATAAAGAAATTTGGCATTAACATTAACACTTTATTATTTTGACAGCGTCAAAACTTTATATTAATGGAAATAAAGACATTGTTCAGTCCATTTAGAGGATGAAGGTTTTTTTAAACAAATGAGGGGTGTGTGGCTGTAACCTTTGCAAAGTATATAATGTACATTTTCATATATGGAATAAGAAAATACACTCGTTAAATGGTTAAATTAATGGGCTGGTGACAGTCAGTGGGTTCAACTAAAGGATGTATTAAATAAATTAATGGTGAGGGAAGCAGGAAAATAAAACCAAGACAAAAAGATCCATGTCTAAATGCTATCATCCCTAGAATTTTATGGTTTTATGTTATTCCAGCTTCCTTTATTTGTCAATAAAACAAAATGTGAAATCAGAAGGATTTAATGATAAGAAACCATGCAAAACTATCCTGAAAGTAAACAGGTGTAATTAAAAAGACAGATTACCGTCATACACAGGAAGGGTTTGAACAGCATAGTCTCAAACAATTTAGTCTTACGAGCAATTCTTTGACGACTTCTCTTTTTTTCCTGGGTATCAAAAATCCTGGCTTAAAGCCAAGAATTGTTGCTGTATTGTTAACACTATACAAATGTTTCACAGACTGAAAGTGGAAAATATAAGGAGAGAGAGGGGGAATAAAAAGGAGCTTCAAATCCATTTGAACAATAATGTGAGAAAATAAGGACACACCTGGAATTTTGGAAAAGCCAGAACAAACACAAGTTTGGTTGTTGTAAGAACTTATTCTGCTGCTTAATATTTAGGGTTTATATATTTAAAACAGAATGAATTTTTATCTTTATGCTTTCTAAGTGTGAAAACCTGGAAATAATTAAGCCATTATTTTCACATCTCCCTTAAGCAAATAATTTATTCTTTGTTGCAGCTAGCTGTTTAAAAAAGAGTATTATGGGGGGTTTTTTCCCAAACTGGCAGTAATTATAGCCAGGTCGGGGGAAGGTCCTTGCTCTAGGCTGGGAGACGTCTGGGAAACTTACTCTAGCAAAGTAAAATGCAAGAAAATGGTAAGAAACTACTGTGATTGATGGAAAGTACAGATACTGTATATCAAGCTTTTATCTATGATTCTCAAAAACTTAATGGAAGACAACTGCTTTTGAATGGTTCCTTAAGGGCTACACACTTGTGTATTTTTTTTATTTTCCATGAGGATAATTTGCATGAGTAAGAGTCCTGCTCCTGGTAAATCTTAGTGACTTCCGCAATTTACCTATAAATGATGAGTCATACAAATGGAAACCACATTATTTGAACTACATGAACATGAACTAACAGAAAATCTCTGGTTTTTACCTGATTAGATATTAGAGACATTAGATAAGCCCTTTAGGAAGTTAGCATGAAAAGCTAAAGTGAGAGTATGGTCTTAAAGAATCACAAAATAGTTGAGATTGGAAGGGATCTCTAGAGGACATCTTGTCCAGCCCTTGTGCTCAAGGAGAAACATCTAGGACCAATAGCCCAGGACCATCTCCAGATGGCTTTTGACCATCTCTAAGGATGGAGACTCCACAACTCTCCGGGCAGCCTGAGCCAGCTCTGAGTCACCCTCATAGTAAAAGGTGTTTCCTGATGCTCAGAGGGAACCTCCTGTGTTTCAGCTTGTGCCCATGGCCTCTTGTCCTGTTACAGGACACCACTGAAAAAAGCCTGACTCCATCATCTTTGAGCCCTCCAACAGGTATTTTTACGCATTGACAAGATCCATTCTGAGCCACCTCTAGATGAAAAAAAAATTCCTATCTGTCTCAGCCTTTCTTTATAGGAGAGATGCTCCATGTTTGTGACTCTTCACTAGACCACATCCAGTATGTCTGTATCCCTCTTGTACGTGGGAGCCCAGAACTGGACACGGTGCTCCAGTGGTGGCTTCATCAGTGCTCTGTAGAGGAGAAGCATCTACCCTTGTTCTGCTGGCCATGCTTTGTCTTACGAAGTTTGGGACCCTGCTAGCCTTTTATTTCCAAAAGGGCACTTTTCTGGCTCATGTTCAACTTAGTGTTTACCAGGAGCCTCGGGTCTTTTTCTGTCAACTTGCTTTTCAGATGTACTAGTGTCTGGTGTTTTGCTCCCAAGGTACAGGACTTTGCACTTTCCTTTTCGCAAATAACAACTCATCATTTGCAGGCCTGCTTGTAGGAATGAATTTCAAGTCTGTTGGGAATGTCGTCTTTGTAAGGGTCATCTTTTTTTTTGGGACAAAGTTTGCTGTCTAGAAATTTCCTGTAGCTTTCCTTGCTTCAAATCTACAGATATATTACTAGGATATGATCTTTCATGGATTTCAACAGGATCAAAGTATTAGAGCATTTGGATATTCTCGTGATCTCTGGGTAAACTGCATCTTGTAAGTGCAATTACTGTGCTCTGACCTGTCTCATTCTGACCCTGTATTTGAAACCTCTTGTACTGGAAAACAAAACTCCTTTTCCTGGTATGAAATAAAGCAAGAAGTGATTATGTCAGTCCAGTATGAATAGTTAAAAGGGTGGGATTTATCAAATTATCATCATTTGATTAATATATCAGTTTTCAGCCTAGGTTATAGTTAAACATCTTTATTCATTCAAGATGGTGTGGGGGCAGGGGTGTTCCCCTGAAAATCATGGAGTATATTTGCAAGATGGTTAACAATAGATTGATAATCTTTCTAACACTATATGTTACTTAACAAAACACAATAAAATTGATTTTTCAAAGTGGTTGGTGTTTTCTGTGAAATATTGCAAAGATTCATTCCATTAAGATTTCAACACTGGCTGTTCTCTTTGCAGATTTTCTTTTTCCTGAAGGCAACATTTCAAAGCAGTGTTTTTCCATTTTTTTGGACATTACTTACTAAATTTGTGACCATTATTCTTATCATTCATCTATCTCCTGCTTGTAAATGCAAATTCTTATATATTGTCAATCTATCACCTAGAATTTAAGAGTGTATCATATTGTTATGCAGCATTCTAGAAGCATCTAAGGTAAAACAAAACTGAATGTAGCAGGACTTAACTTTATATACCACCTACACCATATTCATAAAAATCTGGAAATTATTAGGAGGTAGTAAGTACGGAACCCCATGAAGCTGCTTACAGGGACTCTTAGGGGTCATATAGCACTTCAGTGTTTATGAATGTACTAGCTGTTGTCTGTGAATGTGCTCTGCCCTTGTATACTGCCCGCTTCTGAACGTACTTCTTTACCCTTCTCGATTTCTGCACTGCTGAGGCTATCCTGACTAATGTGTGTGCCACAATATCATATATCCAGGTTTTATTGAGCTGTGGACTCATGAGGTTATGAAAGTATAAAGTGTGCTTCAGACTCGGGAGGGGGGTAGACTCAGCTTTATCTATTTAGTCAGAAATCAGTAGAATACTAGCAACTGTTTTTTCAAGCAGTCCCTTGGGGTTTTAAGCCTTTGGAATAGGTAACAAAAGCATGCAGACCTTGGTTTAAAAGATAGCACATCAAAACATAAAGGATTCAGTCAAATGTACAGGAAAACACATGGGTGCTGATTTTTGAATTTGGGCTGGCTAAAACTAATGCTGTGGTCTTTGTGCACTCATGGCTTCCCAGAAGTGATTCATTTTCAACAGCAAATTTTTCAACAGCAATTTTCTCAACTGCTCACTGCCTCTATTGCCTCACATTATGACAGGTTGCCAATAATATGAAAGAAAAATGATCAGATTATGGAAAGTGAGAATATGGATGATATTTTTTGGAACTACTTAACTGCATTTTCCCAATCTTCTGGTTTTATATTTAACCATTCTATATTATTTAACATTAGTATTATAATTTTCAATAGAAATAGATGGACAGCTTAAAATATAGAAGGTATATTAAATTGCTCCTGAAAGTTACTATCTGTAACTTAAAGACCGAATAATATAATTATATATAATATATAAATACTTTTAATCACGTAGAAAAGGAATGTATTGAAGCTTTCATCATCCCAAGGGTCATACTCAGCTAATGTCAGTTCCCAGTGACTACAGAGGACATGGATTAAATCCACAGAGTGTTGGAGCATTGGGTGGAAACAACTAGATTTCACTACTACGCAACTGAAAGGGTTCCCTGGTCTCCCTAGCCTGCCTATAAAAAAAATCAGGAATATTTCTTGGTGTAGTAACCTATAGCAATAATTTTTTTCGATGGAAGGTAAAAATCACCTTCACAAACTGTTTCACAGGTAATAGTTTCATTTTCAAAATCATTTAGGACATGAGTTGCACATTTTTAGCACCCCATAGTGGGCCAGCTCTTTGTATAAACAAGCAGCAGATACTCTGTGCCTCCACAATCTGAATCCTGTACTAAGCAATAGTGTCTTTAAATTATCAAGGTTTTACTACTAGAGTAACATTAGCCTTAAAGCCAATGATGGTATTACAAATAATAAAATGTTGTCATTTAAAAAATAAAATGTTGTTTGAAATGTGAGCATTTCACATCTGTGTAGGTAATATTAACTCATGATGTTATCATTACCATTACTTTATATCTAGACAGTTGAATTCTTCTAAAGAAAGCTGATATATTAAATATTCTAAATTTTAAGTTCCTTAATTGAGGCATGTATCTCAGATGTGTCTACCGGGAGGAGACTTGCTGTCCATTGAACTACCACAGAGGAAGCTTCATAGAGACCTAATCTCTCAACCAAAAGGCCAAGAGACTGTCATCAACTGCATCAGCCACCCACTGCTCAGTCCAGGTGTAGCTATATTTAAACAAACTAGATAACTAAGTATGTTGATAGAAAGAAAAAAGAATAAACAAGAGACAGGAAGAGAAAAAGGACGTAGCTACTTATTTTGGTTCTGTACCTTTCTTATTATTTAGGTAACTTTTAAAAATTTTGTCTCAAAGATATAAAGACGCTGTTAGGACTTTACCACCTAGCAGTCATCAGTTTCAAGATAACAAAAATAAGTTTTCTCTAGTGAAAGAGAGCTAAACATCATAATTCAGTTGCCACAGACTAAGAGTATTCATTGATACAGTCCCTTTTCGACCGTGATTTAACTGCTAGGAATAAAGCTCTCACTTCAACAATATTTCTGCAAAATCTCCATGAAGAATCAGCCAATGACCAACAGAGAAGGCTTATTCTGTAAAATGTACTTCCTTTACACTGGCAGGACCCTACCAAATTTGATGGGAATTCTCATTCGTGTCTCCGCTCTCTATCCTGGGGTCTGTCTAGATTTTGATTCTACTAGCTTTTTTTACCAGAAAACTGATTTTATTCCCCATGTCACTGAAATAAATGTTATTCATTAAGACAGAAATTAAGAGTATATGAATGATTTGGCTCTGGTCACATTGCTCTCTGGTGCACTGTGGAGACACCCAGGCATGCTTAGCTTGGTGTTATCTGGGTGACTAACAGGATCTGGCTATTTCCTTCAAGTGAAGACGGAAATAGAGTGCACACGGTTGAAGTTACTAAGCATACTAAGGATAAAATATTAGAATTTGTTCTGTGAAACAAAGAACTGAGACATCAAATGACCTCACAACGGTCTTTGACTTTTTTTATCTCCTTCACATCCATGAACTAATTCAACAGCTTTTCCATATTTTCTTTATTTTGGACTGTTTTCACAACAAAGAAAGCTATATTTTTGCTCTATCTGAGTATCTGAATTTTGAAACTGTTCTTTGTCAGTCAGTTTTAAATTTGTAACTCCACGTAATGTCTTTTTAGCTGAGATAGAAAAAGGGTAGCCAAGTATGTTTATGTGAAGTTTTGTTGACTATTCCTTGAAAAAGGATATAATTCAGACCCCGCTGAAATGAATCATTTCAATAGCCTGTGACTCAAGCTCAGAGAAATGAGTTTTCTTTGTACTAGACAGGTTTATATGTGATTTCAGAAGCAGATGGAAATAAATGCATAATACTTACAATAGATACTCTCAAAGGCAAAAGTTCCAGTAAGTTTAATGAAAGCAAATTTGAGTGTATCATATGAAAGAAGGGGACAAGTGATAAAATTAGACAGCAAATTCAATATGAAAAAAAAGGAGATTTTTCCTAACCCAGAGTATAATCAACATGTGGAGAAAACTTTCCATGGAAGGTCATCTGCATGGCTAGATTTAACAAATGAATGGATAGTTTTACAACCATTATTAAAATGTGTTGCTATGCAAGCTTAGACAATGATGTGAGTAATCACATTTCAGGCTTCAGGGCTTAAGCTGATTGCTCATGAGGGTAAGAGACTAATCCATCTTCTCATTTCATAGTACTCCAAATTTATTCAAGTGCTCTCCGAAAGAGAACAATTGATTTATTTCAAAATACAATGTAGTGGTCACTAAGTCACAGAAACAATATAAAAGAGAGCAACCCCAGTAGTCCACATGCTTTGTTTTGGTTTTCAATTACTCATATCCTAATTTAAAGATTTCAGGCTGAGAGCTTATTGCATCGATGAATGACTTCATTGAATTACGTACAGATCTATTTTGTGTTGTGGAGACTGAGTAATTCCTTATTAGAGCTTATCTTCTTGTCTGATAATTTTTCATATCCACAGTTACTGCTATCTTCTATTCCAGAAGACAAATAGCAAAACAAATACATTTAAATTAAGGAAGATACAGTTACCAGAACTTTAAAATAATTTGTAAATATTCACAACACTGTTGAAAAAAACAGTTCAGTCAAGTATTTCCATGGTCCTTATAAAGCTATGATCAGGATATGACCTATTAAAATTATAAGTAATTAAATTTGCAAAATTCAACAAAATTGAGAAAATATGAACTCATTTATCATAAAGTAAATTATTTTATAGAAAATATGGATAGTGTATAAATTAGAAATTACAAAAAAAAGGGAGTGTGACTTTTTACACAGGTAGATGATGATAGAACAAAGAATTCCTTTAAACTGAAAGAGCAGACATTTAGAGTAGATATGTGGAAGACTTTATGACTGTGAGGATTGTGAGCTACTGGAACAGGTTGTCCAGAGAAGGACTGCCCACCCCTGCAGAAGTTCAAGGCTAGACTGTATGGGGCTTTGGGGAACTTGGTCTTATTCATCGATCTAAGACTATTCATGAAATATGGAATTTAGTTATAATATTGCAGTACAAAATCACTGTAAAATATGTGCAATGAATTTTCAAAAAATTGGCTTATCCCCCTACTACATATAGATTTTGGCAACTTGGCTAGATTTTCAGTTTTCAATTTTTCAAGGTGGAAACTTCTTTCTTCAGAATGTCATATGCTTTGAGGTGTGCCAGAAGCAGATTTTTCACATTGGCTTCAAAATTTGAAAAGGTTTGTATGCTTCCAAAATGACTGTTTTGATATATTCTTCCACAGGGCCATTATGACTAAACTGGTCCATCATCTCCTCAGTGAAGGATATGGCCTTCAGACAGAGTGTTAGAGGTGGTTCAAAGGACGCAGAGTTAACTTGGCAATGAAGATAAACAAATATGGTGGGAAAATCTGTAATGTGACATTGATCTGGAAAGCAATCAGCTTAAACTGCTTCCATTCCTTCAATAAAATTTGTCTGTCATATTCTAGTTTCTCTCATCTAGAAACGTTAGATTGAGTTACAGCTTACAAACATAAAACTGTGTTACAATACCCACTACTGAGCTTTCTTCAAACCCCAAGTGCAACTTTTCTTGTAAGGTCTTACCATATTATGACAGCAAACTGTAGAGCATAATCAAGAACAGAAGTGCCAGGAATCAGTTGAGTAAAATATAGGACAAATAAGCTCTGTAATGATAGGATACAAGGTGGGATGATCCAGATGTTCTTATACTGAGAACAATATAATACAGGACTTCAGGGTAGTCTTTCCTTTTAACTGCAGACTGTTCCCTCTCAAAATGCCCGTTTGAGATCTATATCAAGAGGATACGTATCCTGTTTGGATTTTATGGCTTGTTATTGATGGTCTTCTAGACATAACAATTTCAGAACATGCAGAGCTTCAAAACCCTTTTTTGCTTATTTTTCATGTTTAATTATGTGTGTGCAATGATTCAGAAAATTATTTGCTGCACCGGTTTAGAGCAATAAAATGAGATTTTCCGAGTTATATAATTTTAAAAAAAGATTTATGTTTAAGATTTGCAAACTGCCTGAGCATCTCATGGAATTTAGCCAGAATTAGAAGATTTCATGTTTATAAAAGTCATTGGAAGAGTAATTCAAAATGTCCGCAACTGCTCAATCTTTTATTTCCATATGCTACCAGCTGAATCATGTAAATCCTCAGAGATGACGAAAAGGGCTTCACTATACATCTGAAATGTTTATAAAAGAAGTGCCAATTCATCCAAATAGGAATTGGACTAGGTGCACCATAGGACAATTAGGACATTTAACTACATCAAGATCTTCTGCAGATGTGTGTTAAATCATCACTAGTGAAGGACAAGGATCATAGACTGAATTTCTTTTAGATGGACATTTTTCTTTAACACCCACCCATTGCAGAAAAAAAAAAAAGAAAAGAAAAGAAAATCATGCCAAATTTCTGTCAAATAATTTACTTTGGCTGCAATTCCAGGTGAAGTGTTCCCTCCTCTTTCCTTCCCCTTGGCTTTTCATTCTTATTCTGGACTGCATTTTGCCGTCACTTAGACACCACTATAGCATTTCACAGAGTTTTAGTTCAAATGGAATAATTCTACTAAAAAAATAATCCTTTTCTGAGATTTGTTTTTAACCTGGAACAGTTCAGCGCCTGGTTTATATTTACAACAGATGTGTAAGACCATTGAATGTAATACAGAGATAGCATAGAAAGACTGAAGAATGAACATTTTTCACTGTCAGAAATCACTATACCTTTAAACATCCTGAAATTTGGTTCCTGCTCCCATCAATATTAGGAAAGTAAACATAGAATCCATATTGAAAGCAGACTGACAATTTAACATGAACAGTTGGAAGAATTCATAACCCTTAGGAAGACGACTAAGCTAACCATATAGTAAATGAAGAGAGTTAATTCAAAACTAATGGAATATTTTAGTGCCAGTATTCTGGGTAAACATCTCAAGGAAACCAATAAAAAATGCTGAGAGGGATATATAAGATCTCAGTATCTAATTTAAAGCTTCTCTTCATATAGCATAAAAACTACTGAATCGTTTTTGTTAAGCTCCTAAGCTCATTCTTTTAAGATCTGAACAGGGATTCAGTTCTTTCTCTTCAAAGGAAATTCCTAAATTAAATATGATATTCTTTGTTTTTATATTGTAGTTTGGTGTTTAGGTATTTTCTCTTGCCATGGGTCTATTTCCTCCAGATTGAGCCATTCAAATGCACATCTCCCATGGAAACAGCACCCCTGCAGAATGTGATTTACATCGGAACTTTAAATCCCTGTATTTAGCACAGATTGAAAAAATAGAGCACTGTAATGAGGATTCTCATCCCAGGTGTGCATATGAAACAAAAAATTTTCAGGTAGTTATTGTTATTACTGTATTATTATTACTATTATTATTATTATTATTATCATCATCATCATCATTACCATTATCATTAAAGGAGTTCTATATTACCATCTGTATGTTTTGAATGGTGATGGGTAGACAAAGGTGGCCACTGGAATACAAGGAAACATTGCTAAAGCAATCAACGAAACACAGCAGAACACAGAAAAATGGGCCAAATATTCAGCTGATATAAACCCCGGTATAGCAGCTGTACTGGCCAGCTCAGGATCTGCCTCAAGATGTATTTCCATCATATTTTCTTGGTCTATTTACAAAAAAGGTAAAGCGAACATTAGGCTGTATGCCAAAAAATGAGGGAAAGATTAAATATGAGGTTTGTCTGCATTTGAAACACAGAGAGTTTCCAGAGAAAGTAATTTTAAGACCCAGATTTTATTTTTGAGTTCTCAAACATGGTCTGACACCATGAAAACACGTATAGGTACATAGTTATGGAAAATCATTTAGCATTTATTTTACAAGCATATTTTGTACAGGCTTTGCATTGATGTAAAGTGGTAGTCTTCCCTGTTTTGGTGCTAGTCACTGATTAACTTTGAAGATCATGCAAAGACAGAAGACTTGTAATACAGACCAAATGTCTAAAGTAAAAAGTACATCTTCAAAACGAGTGATATACTGAAAACTTAAAAGATGGAATTTTCCAAATGCAATAAATACAGAAAAATATTACTATGATGTGGACCATTTTGTAGGGTATTTTGCTAAATTAGATAAACCAAAGAACTTTGCCCAAACACAGTCCTGTTAACAGAAATCCAGGGTATCCACTGAATCCATTTAACTGTGGATTTTATCTTGAATTTTGTCAGGAAGGATGGACTTTAATCCCGTTTCCAGGTTTCCTTATAAATGTTCCTTCAGATAGATGTATTGCCATTGTTTCAGGTAGAGACAGCGAATGATAAAACCTATGGATCATACTGGAAAATACTAGCTGACCATAGTAACAGTTACAATTTGCCTTTCCTTTCATAGATAAGACAGAATCTGATTTATTTTATTGAGACAATACATCCAGTGGATTGACTGAAAGAGATACCTGAAGGAATGCATACTGTTCCATGCCTTCATTTCGCATTAGAATGCTGGAAAGTCTTTCACAGAGTTCTTTAAAGAATTTATATAACTTTAATCTGAAAAGCACCCAGATGGACATAGGTATGGAGAGACCTCTGCCCTTTTCTGAAATTAACCTTTATGCATTTCTGTAAACAGTGTTCTATTTCTGCTGCTGCTGTACCCAACAGTGTAGCAGTCGTAGTCTGGAACACATTCAAGGCTACAAAGACAGTAATAAGATTCTTTTTCAGACCTTTTTTTTTTTTTTTTTTTGATCTTGCTGTAGACAAAGTAATAAATGCTTTGCATTACTGCTTAGATACAGCAAAAACATATCCTTCCACTATTACCTCTACTAAATCTAGTTGATGGAATTAAATGTTCTATTCTTTCCACTTCCAGAGCCCTTGTCTGTCCGATAGAGCCTTTATAAGGATATTAAAAGACAATAATAATCTCCCTGTGTAAATGATTCTCAAATGTGCCGTTAGCTCATGACTAATGTTAGGAGTCTTCAGTTATACCTTTTCTGTAACTTTTTGTTTCACTCAGATATGGGATTTCATTACAGAGTGTTGCATCTACAGTGTGCTACTCATGCAGAAAAATGTTCTGTTTATCTTACACAACAGCAGGAAATCCCCATTCAATTTTCTGTCCAAATTTCTGAAAGTGATTTGAAAGACCTGTAACAAAGTATTCCTCAGGGTTCTCAAACTAAAGGGCTCATTCTTGCTATATTTCCATATTAATTGCTTTAGCTATTACAAATAACAGTTCTAATTGGCTTTTGAAGACTTTTTGAACTTTGGTAATTAAGTCCATAAGGTACTTTTAAAATTGTTGGCTCTAACCCACTGTCGTCTCCTTGTCTGCCCACACATTGGGTAATTAATGCAGACTCACCATGCCGTCCATCTCTTGACTTCCAGCTCACTATTTGGAATGCATATGTCTTTCTTGCACAGAATTATATGCACAGGCAAATGAAAAAAAGAAAAATCCAGGGAGGATTTGAATTTGGGAATAAATTAATTATCTATTAAATGTAAAAACAATTTTTAAAAAAACCCAAAAAAAGGAACAAAAAAAACACCCAAAGAGAAAAAAAAGAAACTTTCTTGTTCCGAAGCAACTCCTTTTCTTCTCTAACCAAATGACTGACCCTTTTCTGATTCTTGCTAAGCTAGATGGTGCTCTGGAAGATGTTTGCACTGAAGCCTCAAGCTGTACAAATCTTACCTACAAGAAGTTGGAACAACTAACAGAAAAAAACCCTGGCTTTGCCAAGAAGTTCACTATATATTTTAATATGTTCGATACAATTCGAACAACCATGATGCATCTGTTCTTGTCTGATCTTGGAAGATAAGCAGCTTTAGAAACTGTCTGAAAATTCTCATGCAGTATGAACATACTCTAGGGTATCACACCCTACCAGTTGGTGAACACCAAGATGCATGAACAGATACGTGTAAGACTTTATTTGTTCCACTGATACTGAGAAATGCAGGAATCAGTAAGAGGCGGTGAAGGACTGATCTACAGTTTTTCATAAAAGCCACACAAGCAGCATTCTTTTGGTTTCAGGGTCTTTAAGCAGAATTTTTGAAAGGAAAGCAAATGAATGGTAGCAAATAATAGCAATTGAAGAAACCCTTTGTCTACATGGATCTCCAGTAACTCAAATTTCAGTGAATCAGAGATGCTATGGAACAACCCGGAATATAGCTCCATGGAACTAAGGGACCACACAGGTCATACACTTTACATGTGGTCCACATACACAGACATTCATGTCTGCACACATACATAATATTAATTTAACCTGAGCAGTTGTGTTGGGTTTGTGTGGCCAGGTTTTGGTAGTGGGGAGGCTACAGGGGTGACTTCTATGAGAAGCTGCCAGAAACTTCCTCTATGTCCAGCAGAGCCAATGCCAGAGAGCTCTGACACAGACCCACCTCTGGCCAAGGCTGAGCCCGTCAAGAATGATAGTAATGCCTCTGTGATAATGTGTAAAAAAAGGGAAAAAAGTTACTGTGCAGATGTAATTGTGGACAGAGAAGAGGAGAGTGAGAACATTGGAGGGAAATAGTTATGCAGACACAAAGGTCAGTGAATGAGGAGTAGGAGGAAGTTCTTCGGGCACCAAAGCAGATTCCCCTGCAGTCCATGGAGATCCACAGGGGTGCAGAGGTCCAGCTACAGCCCATGGAGGAGGTCCACAACAGAACAGGTGGATACTGGAGAGAGGGCTGTGAATCCGTGAGAAATCTGTGCTCAAGCAGGCTCCTGGTAGGAGCTGATGGACCTGTGGATAGAACAGCCCATGCTGGAGCAGGTTTCCTGGTAGGACTTGTGACTGTGGGGGACCCAGATTGGAGCAGGTTGTGCCTGAAGGACAGCACCCTGTGGAAGAATGACCCACGTTGGAGAAGTTAATGGACAACTGTCTCCCATGGGAGGGACTCCACATTGGACCAGGGGAAGGATTCCTCTTCCAGAGCAGTGGAAGACACAATCTGTGATGAACCAACCACAACCCCATTCCCTGTCTCCCTGTGCTGCTGGACTAGAAGGTAAAGTACAAGAATGAGGTAAGGGAAAGATATTTTAAGGTTTTTTTCCATATCTCATTATTCAGCTCTGATTTTGTTCTTATTAAACTCAATTAACATCCTCGAGTCAAGTCTGTTTTGCCCATGACTGTATTTGACGGGTGATCTCTCCCTGCTCTGAACTCGTGGACCTTTTTCTATATTTTCTCTCCCTTATCCAGCTGAATAAGGGAGTGTTAGAGTGGCTTTGGTGGGTGTCTGGCATCCAGCCAGGGTCAACCCACCATAAAAGTCAATATTTTTAAGGTTAAACTATTTCTTTCTTTGAAAAGAAATATAGGCTGACAGTACATTTGTGATGATCCCACAAATCCAGAGCACTTCAAAATGACTGCTGACTCATTATAGTTGATTCAGAAGGGTTTGTGTTTTACTGACAGGCTTCTTGTCTATTTTTATTTACTCTTCAGCATATGAACAATTATTTCTGATGTGACAGAGCACATAAGCTGTGCAGATGATCTGGGATCATGAAATGGCAGCAGGTCAGAAAGCACAATCAAAGCTTCTGCTTCTGCTTCTGCTTCTGCTGCTATGCCCTGACTGTCTAAAAACCCAACCAAATTGCTGAATTCCTGGTGGGGAAAGAAAACAAGAGATGCCAGACAATGCGTCTGAGCAGTAAAAGAAATTTGTCCAAGAAAACCAAGACACAGTGCTGCTGATATAGTTCGGAAATGTATTCATTTTCTATTTCCTATCCAGTTAGATTCCAATATATATTCATAATAGCATAATACAGTAAACTATCCTGAAGTAATATGTGAATACATAAATTTCCAAGAATAATGACTCATTTGCTATGGGGTTACAGTATATGGGGCCAAGGCAGAACTTGCTCTTTCTATTAACTTGAGCTTTAGCACATTCTTTGCTTCTAACAATAACTAGGCAAAATATATTATAAAATGGACTGGAAAATATGTATCTTTTAAAAGGTAGAGGAAGAATTTTGCATAGAGGCTCAGAGTTCTCCTCGGTATAATAATTTTGGAGCTGGCCAGCAGCTATTGTACTCAGAGACAGGCAAGTTAAGTGGTGTTTCCTTGCAAAAAAATGCACCTAGATACACAAGCAGGCATCATATGTCTGTCTATCTATCTATCTATTTATCTATCTATCTGCCTGCCTACCTACCTACCTACATACCTTAAAGCACCCAAAAATCATCTGAGGTTCTAACTGAAAAAGTGTTATGTTCTGTTCACAAGCTGTTGTTGGATCCAGCATTTCTGAAGAATATCTTGGACACTTGGGTATCTGCAAGGTGTAAAAAAATAATTGCACAGGGCTGTGTCCTCTCTTCTCACTTCATGGTCACGCTTTCCTATGGCTAGCAGCACTTTTTCAAAAATGGCATTCCTAATTTCTGTTTTCTCCCCTCTTTGGGAGAATTCAGACCTAATTTTTGACTCTCCTTGATCACCATTATGCAAATTCAGTTTAATCTCGTTTGGCTTTCTTTCTGTTTGTTTGGGTTTGTGTGGTTCTTTTAACAATATTTAGTGTAAAACAGCAAGACATGTATGTGCAAAAACTGCAGAATTTTCTTGGTATTCCATAACCATTGAGCTAGGGAGTCTGTACTCAAATGTTTTGACCCAGATATTTGATTAATGCTCTTTGAGATAACCTTGTATATCTGACAGTTTTCAAGTGCCTCCCACAAACACATTTGTCACCCACATGTGCAAGTCATATCTAGATGGTTTTCTATGACTCAGATACAGCACTTTAAAGTGCCTATTATCTCCCCTGGTCTAAAACAACCTAGAAAGTAGCTCAACACTCTGATTACATCTTTGAGACATTTAAATTTTCATAAAGTAAATCTCAGGAATAATAAATATAAGAGATTGATTTAAAAAGAATGATGTCAAGGTTGTTAGTTTGGGGAAAAAGGGGCAACCAAGTTCCACACATATCAGAAGTATCTGGGATCCTGAAAAAAAAATCCATGTGTCGTCAGTATGACTGATATACCAGGAGAAAAAGAATAACCAGCATTATATCTTATAAACCTGATGAGCTTTGTATTTCCTATAACCATCTTATCAATTGACTTTGTGTTAATTGCAGTAGTTTAAGATGTTACTTCCATCAGCTCACTTCTATCCGGATAGCAGAAGTAATGCCCATAAAACTAGTGCATAAATCTAGTATTCGGCAGGTTCCTGGCTGGCATAACACATAGCATACTAAAACAAATTGCTTTAAAATAATACCCCAGGCAGTAAGCCGTAAGAAGTGAAGACAGTCACACAGATTCTTCTGTTGTGCCTGTCATGAGAACAAAACCTCTGAATAAAACAAAGTAACCAAGTAAAGATGAAATGTTGGCTAAATATTTCACTGTGATTAACAATAGCTATTTTGTAATCAATAGATACAGAATATCTTACATTTTACAGTGCAATCAAGGTTATACTAAGCACAATAAAACATCCAGAGAAGTTAGAAACTGATCGGAGAAATAAGTATCCTTTGCAGACCACTTTTCCATGAAACTGAAGTTTGTGATATTGTAGGAATAACTGGTTACAGGTAGTTGCCAAAAAAGTTTCAATACCCTTCAAAGAATTACAACAGAAGTATAATCTATCTTTTTTTTTATTTAAATACTTGTCATTGCAAGGCTGTTTGTCTTGGAGCACGAAATAAAGAACCATTAATTTTGCCCATGCTAATATTATGATAAAGTAAAAGAATTTGTGGCAGTCAGCCACAAAACATCTCTTACTCATATATTGTTGCAAGCAGCAACATTTTCTGAGTGAATAGGCATAGAAGAAACAGAATGTCAAATAACTATTCAACCATACATTAGAAGAAAATAGAGAGCTGTTATCTGAATTTCCCAACCTTTTCTTAAAGCCCTGGAAGAAAACAGAAACATATGCTTCTAGTAAACATAACACGCTATTTCTTAATTGTGTAGGACAGCCTTTTCAAAAATGTATTTATCCACTTATTTTTGATATATAACCTGTAATTTGACTTCTGGTATATGTTCAATTCTTTTTTGTGATCAGACACAAGAATCCCTAAAAGATATATTCAAAATTAACCAGGAATATTGTTTTGAGATATGCCTATAAATTCATAAAGAAATTATTTCAACAATTACATTGAGAATACTAGCTATTATTCCAATATTATTAATTTGAATGGGATCTGAGGATATTACAGAAATTTTCAAAATAAAAGTTGACTCTGTATGCAACTTTGCTTAAATGGATATACGAAGTTGTGAGTAGAGAAATTACATAAATTGTTGTGTTTGGTCTGAAGTATGGGAAGGGAGTTTTCTAAAGCCTTTTAGGAGGATAATTTTGTTTATTTTTTTGTAAGGGTTAGTATTGCTTTGCATATTTTTTATTTCTTGAAAGACTGAATTGTAATGTGAAGTGGAAAGCGGAGAATTACGTGTTAAAAGCTGCCTAACAGATGTGGAGAGGGCCTTAAAGTTGAACAAAGCATGCAATGTCTCAATAGTTTAGGTGCTTTTAAAAAAAATCTCACTAAGTGTTCTCAGTTTGCAATCTCCATATATTCTCTATTCTCTTTACTGCAATTTTGTGAAATCCACACGGAAAAAATTAAAAATTGCGGGAACTGCATTTGTAGGTCCCTTAATAATTGTGAAAATTGTAACATCAGTTTTTGCTTCATAATATGGTTTCATTGGGACAGTTAGGTGTAAACAATTTAAAACAAATTGCTTTCAGTTTTAAATAGTTTTTAAAGTACCACAATCTTTACAATTATGATCCATGACAGATTTTCAACAACTGAATATATAGATCCTGTCCTATCAGTGTGGCCTTAAGAGATTTTTTAGATAAAATCCTGTGTATTTTAAATTTTAATATGGAGGCTGAAATTTTGATGAAAAAAATTGTCTTCACTTATTAAGCTTTGGGAAGATAGATATCAAAGACCGTGATTGAGCAGGGAGGTTGGACTTGATGACCTGCTGTGGACCCTTCCAGCCTTACCTATTCAGTGATTCTGTGAAAAAGATTAGAAATAAAATGCAGATTTCCCCTCTGACAGGAATTAAAGATTATTTAAAATATTTGCAAAAGAATTAGCGTTCACTTGTTCAGTCTTTCATAAAGTGAATAAATCAATTCATTTGCTTTTAAAATTTTCAGCAGCAACTTCCATCTAGATTAATATTCTGCATGTAACACAGTAATGGGTTACCCAGATGTCATTTTATACCTACATTCACAGCTGAGATGAACCACTTTCAGCACTGTTACATGAGTTCATTTATCACCAGCCTGAGAGCAGCAAACTTATAAGTCTTCATATTGACATTTTTTAAAAAATTACACATGATGCTGAGGTACACCTAAATTCATCATAATTGTAACATATTTATTTCAGAGTACAACCTAGCACAATCTGTTCACTAGCTAAAATTCACAAAAATCAGAAGATACTTGCAAATTCATTGTCCTGGAGGCCCTTTTGCTTAACTTGTATTGCAGCTTAATTTTCCATTGATAAAATTATATTTCCTCATGTGGGAGATTCTTAATTAAGTAAAACTCCAGTATGACAAGAAGAGTGTTTCTGACTGATGGAATGATCTGGAGCACTCAGCATCTACGTAATCCCAAAGGTCAAAGTAATCTCCCAACAGCAAAAGCTGAACATCAGCTATATCTGTCTCTGACTTTCTTTTCTTGCAACTCAAGATTAAGGAGAGTTGAAGCCTCTACAAATATTCTCTTGACTTTTAGAAACATTCATAGAATGCTGGCGTGTGTTGTATCACGTATGGGCTCTGATGTCTCATCAGTCATGTTACAGCAGTTTAATGACCAAATCTGCAGCGCTCCTCCTGAGAACTGCTGGCATTGCAGGGCCTTTTAAGCACAGGGCAGAGAGCTGAACTAATTCACCTTCCAAACATGGGGAAGGATTTTCTAGAGTAAGCAAGGAAGCTGTGAAGAAGCAGACATGAGCTGCTGTGTATAAGTGAAGAATGGGACTGCAACTTTTGGATGAGAGTTTAAAAGTATAAACTGTACAAATCTAAACTGCCTTGCAGCATGTTTCTGTTGTTGCCAGTAAAATTCTCAAAAGGAGAATACTCTGAGTCTTCACAGCACAGTGAATATTTGCTGTACACAGAGAACAAAATAAAACATAAAAATAAATACAAAATCATGCTATGAATAATTTGAAAGAAAAAGAAAACACCTTAAGTGACCTATTTTCTCCAAATGAACTCATTCTACACTGTTTCTGATTACTATGTAGATTTAGCTTAGGAGTTTCAGCATTACATTTGTATGTATTTATTTCTATTATATATACACAGTTTTCCTCTCAGTTCCTGGCAGTTTTCTTTCTTTAATAATGTCACCAGCTTTATAGAAAATCAAATGTGCTTAAATCTTCAAACACTTCTAGCATTTTCTGTCTAATGCTGTAGATGTAGGTCAATGCAATCCCACCAGTGATTCATGACACAATTCCCTCTGGCTCATTACTCAAATTCAAGGGGAGATAGGAAAAGAAAAGAGAATATAAAATTCAGATATAAAGTGTTTCTTTTCACCAACAGAAACCCAATTGTCTCCAGTTTTCCCCAGTTCTGATACTTTAGCAGCTGTTTTCACAACAGCAGTCAGTGATGGAATTCTAAGAAGTAGCACCTGCTGCTGAAAAGACCATCCTCCTCCTGCTGATCAGAAGATTTTTTTGCCAATGGTTTAAGTAAACAAATGATTCACATCTGTTGCTTGTCCAAAATCTCTGACGCAATTTAGTATCTTTTTTTAATATCTATTCACTTTTTGTCTAAGTCACCATTTATTTTATGTAAATAGGGCAAAATTTGAAATGTGTATCTCATTATTCAGTCTGTCTTCCCAGTTTAATCAAGGTGGTATCTGTTCTTGACATAAAATTATACAAACCTTTAACTTTAAAAATTTTGTATTTGCATGAAAAAAAGTCTAGTGACATATTTATATCTTATCCTAGCTTTTATTCCTAGAAAAAAAAAAAATGAAACAAACAAGCAACCTCCTATATAGAGTAGAGGCATTTTTGCTTTTGGGTATCTTTACTATCTTGACTATTTAGTAATTTTTTGTCCTAAATCCAACTGATTTTCCTAGCTTTATTTGAGAGTAGAGTTGAAAACAATAAACTGACCAACATGCAAAACTGTTTTTCTCTGTAGGAAATATTTAAGTGTTCGAATAAACTACGGCCTTGCCAGCAGGAAGGGCAGAGAACAGATGAGGGCAATCCGTCCCTGAATTACTCCAGATCTTTAATGAGTTCTGTCGAGTGCTTTCACCAGATTCAATACTTTCTAGCAGAAGAGAGGTATGAATTCACGTGTCCTACACATAGAGCACAAGTACTTAACAAGTTGAAATGTGACTTGGTCTCTTATCTTCATTCAGTCTTTCCACGTGGCTTCAGAGAGGACCTAAGCTCGCTATCCCGTTCGTTTGTGTGCTCAGTCTTATTAGTGACTTGCTATGGTTTTTCCTCTGTTCTTATGGGTACAAAAGGAATGCCAGATAAAATACATATCCATACATTACTTTGCTTTTTTTGAAGTGTATTACAAATTGTGTATTCCCTCTTTTTACGTGTTAGGCGTGATCTCTGGACCATGTTCAATTGGCATAATGGAACAGATATTTGTGTGTTAATCCACTACTATCTCGACTAACTTCTCATAAAAGCAGGAGGATGAAATTGTAAAATGCCAGCTGCTGGTAAACTCAAGTTGGGCTGGCTTTGTAACTAAGTCGAATATAGGCCCTGCTTTTCAAAATCTGCTGCTGAAGTGTACAATTGGTCTCTCGGTATCCATGCTATTTTCTAGGCTGTCTGTATACACATATAATATCTTGAATTGGTCAACACGTTGTGCAAATACAAAGGTAGATGTCTAAAGTCAGCAATAGAGCTTCCACTGAAAATGTGACCTGTTCTGTACCAGGCTACACTTGCAGAATGTATTCTTATATTTCTTCTGTTTTGCTTCCCAGATAAGTTTCCATTTCAGTCATAAATTGTATATTCATCATAGCTTTTAATCTTCTTAACCTAAGTCTAGTAAAAATAAGCAGATTTTTAATTAAGAAAGCTGCAAGCAACCCAATCATCTATAGCTGGAGAAAGAAAAGCAAATGACGGTTGTGTGGGTATAATAATGTGCTGTGATCAAGACTGAATCATAGCTGAAACCTGAAGCTGATTGTCCCGCTGCGAGTTGAATGAAATGTGAAAAAATAATTTAATGCATGCAAAACCTTTACACAGATTCCTAAGTGAATTACAAAAACTAAGGTAGTTGCCTTAAAAGTAAATTATATTTCGGTGCTTCCACATGCGTACTAACCTGTATCCCTTGAATATTTATCCTACTATGGTGGAAAAACTAAAGCAAAATATAGAATCCTAACAATTCACAGTTTTATTGGTGCACTACAAAAAAGAAAAAAACTCTACCTTTGTTTTATTATGCCTTAATTCTATTTTTTTTTAATATCCAGAAAATTTTAGCAAATTATTTAGTGTTAGTTTCATTTCAAGAATACCTGATTGGTGACATACCTGGGCAATATAATATTAGGTGCAGTACAGAAGATGAGCAAAAAGTTCCTTCCCAAAGGTCTCTTTCCATAAAATTAAAACAAAGAAAAGAGTAGGAGGATGGCTAGAACACAGAGGCACATTTTTCTGCTTTTTCCTGGTTTATTTCCTCTTTTGGTTTATTTCTTTTTAAGCATGATTATACTAGGTTGTTCATGTAGCAAAGTATTTGTTTGTTTATCTGTAGCGCACCCTCAGGAGGGGTATGTCTTCGGGGAGGAATAAATACAGCTCTATAATTTTAGAATATAAAATTCAGCAAATAAGTCCTTACAAGATTGACAGTTAAACTCGTTCTACATTGACATAATTCGGAGTTTCACATTACCTTTAGCAAGACCAAGATGCTTCTGAAGTGTCATCCAGACAGGCTTGTTCAGAGATTTGGTTCCACAGCATGGCTGAAATGCACATGGTTTCCCTCGCTGGTGGAATGCTCTCATGGAGAGCCCTGTGAGAGTGTTGTCTTTGGGTCTAAACATGGAGGGTTGCTCAGAAACTCACACAGAGTATGTAAGTATCTGATCCACTTATGAACACATTGCTCACTTCAAAGAGAAATCTTGAGTTTGAAGCTTTGCTTTAAGCTCTGTGTTTACACTGAAGTGTATGTTGTGTCTGAGCAGATTGTCACATCCAATGTTTAGAGGCTCAAACAGCACGTGGAGGAAGAAGTATTGAAGGTATTGATGTTGCCTAATGCTTTAACTTTGTTTTGATGTTCAAGAATGTTAATTAGACTCACACAAATGCTCTCCCATGCGGCATCCTGGATTTTCCCGTTTTAATTTCTATAATTTATTGAGATTTTTTGTAATTTGTGTTGCTGGTTTACGTTTCACAAACCAAAGCAGTGCAATGCAAAACCTATCACTGAACTGATAGGAGCAAGAACTAGTAGACTCTGTCTACAATTACTTCCTGATCTCCAGAAAAAAAGCTATGAGTCTCACCTGAGAAATCTGTATAAAAGTCTCTCCCAGGAGAGGCATCTTCATTCAGTGTCTCTGCACAACAGCAAACAATGTGGTTGCTACAGCATTTCTATCTCCACGTAAAAGAGTTACCAGTACATATCCAATGGATTTTTTTGTTTAAAGATACTTCATTACTTTAGCTATTTTGTTCTAGAAGCCCTATGAATATTCTTTGAACAGCCTGCACTTGATGTATTTGCATCAAAATAGATGAATGAGGGTCAAAATTCAGTTCAGGAGCGATGGTTTAAATCTTTCTAGATCTTCCCAAAAAACTAATTGTCATGTCTTAAGATCTTACATATTAGGAAACTAATAAAATGTCAAAAAATTCATTTATTTCTGATCCTTTATTTATTTTACTATCCCTTCAAAGATAGAACAAGTGAAATTGGGGTAAAGATTGTATCTCTACAAAGTGTTTGGACAACTCATGGTAGCAGGAAAGAGATATCTCATTAAAGTCATCAAACCTCTTTATAAAGATAAAATTAAAATCTCCTTTTTTCTCTTTGTGTAACCTTCCTAGTTATTCAAAGAGTAAATTAGTTCCTTGTGTTTTGTAAATATTCTTTCAAACAGGTATATTGCTTAAGAAAAGGTCGTTCTGTTCATTTCAGAGGCTGTAAAATGCAGTGCTTTTCAGATAGGCTAAAGTTACCTTTGGCTTTAAATACTATTCTGTTAAATTTCTGTCTGGAAAGAGATCAGTGAAACTCTAAAATGCTGTTGGGACTGAAGTACAACATAATTCTTGGTTATATGAAATACAGATGAAATTCTAAGTACTCAAAAAAGCAAAATGAAACATGCAAAGTTTTGTCACTGGGAGATGTGTTTTTCACTGGACCAACACATCTTTTTCAGCCGCAATATCAGTCTCCTTGACGAGAGAAAAGAGCATAATTCCAAGGGCATTCCAAATGGACCCCAGATGATCCATTAAGCAACCAAATCCATTTGCTTTCAGCGTTGGGAAGAGAAGCTTCCTGCTGTTCTGTCTTGCCTGATACAGCCTGCTGGCTCCAGCATCAAGTCAAGACATTTATGCCTTTATCTTTTTTAGGAGCACATTTCATCAAGTAGCTATCCTAAGAATAACTCTTACACTGTATGTTAAGAAATACAGGAAATCCAGACTTCCTGTCAGGTTAGACTCAAAGTTTTAGAAGTTTTCCTTACTCCAGACCGAGGAAATTTCCAGAGGGCTGACTCAGGCGTCTAGGATAGTTATCACCAATGTACAGAAAACCACTGCTCTAGTCTTCTTGAAATTGTTTCTTAGTTTTCCTTTGTGTTCAGGAGCTTCTTCTCCACTTTTGAAGCCCTAAATAAGATACTGCCAATTGGAAGGCTCACATTTTATACAAAAATTATGGAGGTGACATAAGATTACCATAATAAGATTTTTTTCAGAAATATGTTTACTCCTTCTCTTCTGAGCTTCCAGATTAAATTACTCTAGTGGTACACGGCAAAATGGAAAACATGACACAGAAAGCTCAAAAGAAAATAACAAGAATATAACCCATCTTGCTTTTAAGCGCAATGTGTGAGGCTTTTTCTGTTTACTAAGGTTAGGTTCAGGAAAAAGAAGCCTCTGTCCTCTGGTACATCTTATTCCTGTAAAATGTAGAGTGCTGACTTCACAGGAGCTGCATTTGCTGAACATCTTTCAGGAACTGAGTCCTTAAGTTCGGTGACAGCAGAAGAGGGAGACGATTTTAAGGGAAACAGTTAGTAAATGAGGAGCACTTTATCAGTAACAGTGGTCTGGTACAGATGGAAAGGCTGCAGGGCAAAGCTGCATCACTTCAGAACTCATATCTTCTGTTTTTCTGGGGCACTAAAGACATGAATAAAAGTACTGCAAGGAAAGAGGAGTTGCTTTGTAATTAAATGGCAAACCTTATTCAGGAGTATAGAAAACAGTCACCCTGTCTTTCAGTGTCTCCTCTGGAGTGTGTTTAACAGAGTTGGTCTGTAAGAGATTCCTTAAGGGACAGTCTTTGCAGCACATGTTCCCAGGAGAGGAAGAGGGACTGTGGAAATATTCAAATACTTCTGAAATTATTTAGGGTCTGTATATCCTCTCTTTAAAGGCACAAAACTCAAATTGCTATGTCCTTTCTTATTTCCATGTTAAACTTAATTTTAAGTTTTCTGGGCAGACAGTAAAACCTTGAGTACTATTAAGCACTTGTGAGAACATCTAAAGTCTGCTTTATTATTTCTATAGAAAGGACAGTATGAGACTTTGCTAAAATGTAGGAAATCATAAATTAAATTAAAATGAAAACAAAGAGCTTCTAGTTAATAGAAGTAGATTATAAATCTCCTATAAAACCAAAATTTCTGGGGTTTTTTCCTGTGGTGGGACATGACACCAATAACAAATGACTTAGCATGTAACACATTTAACTTGTCTTGAAAATATTACAATCATGGGACAAAAACCCCCAGAAATGTCATAGTTGACAATTTTGGGAATATAAAAGATATTGCTTCAAAAGACCTCACAGCATTAAATTTTCTTAAATTAGCTGTGATGGCTGTATAAAAGATGAGAATTTTACATGTAAATTTAACCTCAGAGAGGACTTGCAATATGCTGTAAAGCCACAGAACTTCAGTTAAATGGTCTGAAATTCTGGCTTGCTGGACTGGAAATTTCTAATGTGGCTATGTTTTTTCCATTTACTCCGTATAGTAATGCAAAGTAAACATCCCATAATGGCCTGCAATTAACACCCGCTGTGCTCTCTTGAATTTCATAAACTAAACAGAGTTGAGCCAAGACAATTCTTGGAAGATGTAGGTGCTTTCTTATATATGGTTCACGAGGAAGTAAGCAGTTCCATTTGAATGCTTTTCTGTCTTTTCTTTCCATCTATAGGAACATGGGAATTGTGGTCTTCTCTAAATGCATCAAACAAAAACATCAAGGCTGTTCGCCTTCAAAAAAAAAAAACAAAAGGAGAAAAGAAGAATGTGTTTACTTAAATTTTAAATTGTAGAAAATGATGAAAGATTACCTGAAACTACAAGCAAAGGGTTTGGAAAACAATGTTGGTTGGGACATTATTTAGTTCAGGGCCTCCTAGAAAAGAATGAAATAGCCATTTTATAACCTTGTAGCTATTACAACCTTATCATGTGAAGATGACTTTATAACAGAAATCATTTTGCCATCAGAAATGCCATCTCACAATCCACTGGGGATCCTTGGTAGAAACTGTAAATCATAGGAAGATTGGTTTTATGAATCTGGGTTATTTTTGCGTGGTTGTGTTTCTTGGTATCTCACAAGTTGAATTTACAGTTACTTGGAAGATATTTTGCTTTTACAAGAAACTCCATTCGACACTGATCCAAAGATATCTTGGTCTAATTGCAGAAATCTTTTGCACTTGGTGTCTTCTTCTATTGCACTGCATCAGACTAAAAGCATTTACTTGACAGAAATTTGCTAGAAAGGATGATTGCTGCTAAGTAAACTATCTGTTTGCTATGAATTCACAATTCTTGCCCACATAGTAAAACCATCCGAATTAAAGTAATCAAAGGAAAATAGATTTTTCCTTCATAGTTTGTTATTATGCCCAGAGACTGATCATTTCCCATCCACCTGTGCTTTCAAATACTATGGGCAATTTTTTGTGATTTAAAGAAGAATGCAACCAGGAAAATAGCAAGGTTTTGAAGCAAATTTTACCATGAGAAAATCCTGTCACTGAAATATAAAAATTCACAATGCTTTTTATTGATGCATTAATTGTATTATGTAGATAAGCAAACAAAACCTTTTAAAGCAATGCTATTATAATTGAGATACTGCAAGAGTAGAAATACATCCAGTTTGCAAAATAAAGAGCTCTTTTAATTCTGCAAAGAAATGCTTCCATCATTTTGGCATAAAATAAACCACATAATATAGCTTCTAGGGTCAATTTCCAAATCCTGGAACCAAAATCTAATGGTTCTCAGCAACTGGGTGAGAAGCATAGACCCATCTGTAGGTGGAGGTTGTACATTAGCTGAGAATCTAAAGATTAATGTTGTGAACTTGTATCCTTTACCATTGCTGAGCATCTGACTGAGTGCATACATGTACAGATAAAACTAATCTCTTCCCAGACAGCTGCATTAACATAGTGTTATACTTTATGTACTTTATCTTTTATTTCAGGGCTCAGTAGCAGGGATTTTGATTAACTCTTGGTTTTGTGATAACAGAGCTATAAAGTTTTATCCAAGCCTGGTTTATATCCAAACAGCTTAGGGAGTTAGAGGTCTCAGCTAACCGCAGTCATACAAAAATACACCAAATTATATCGTTTACTTAAGATTCTTTTTTAATTTATATTGCTATGTTTATACTCAGAAATTTTGGAAAGCTGTGGGGAAAAAAGTAAAATTACAGACCAGATACCAATAATGCATCTACTGTGGTACAGCACTGCACAGGCAAAAACCTGCTTTTCCAGGTATAGATCTATATTAGAAGTAATTTTATAATGTATGAAATTAAATGTGATTTGCTTGAAATATCAAATCACAGAAGTTGATATATAAAGGTCTGCAAAACTTTTTTTTTTAAAAAAGTAAGGTCCCTTCTCTTTTGTCTGCGTGTAGGCAAGTTACAGTGTTTCTAGCAATGTTCTAATCCAAATGTTTAAAATTATTGAAAATTTAAAAAGAAATTCATTTGCTGCTATTTCTCTTTTCTGTAATAGAAAATTCTGGAAGGATTCAGGGAAATCTATTTTTAGAGATTTTCATTTCAGCATTACAAGTAGAGTAAGATGGCTAGCAGGTTTGAAATCTAGAGTGACAAAATCATCAAGTGATATAAAACAACAAGAATTTTAGGAATGATGGTAGTTAATGAAAAAAAAACATGAACAAAACAAAATGTAGAAGGAATGTGTGGTTTTCAAGAAAGCAACAACAGAAGGAAAAGCTTTCTTTTATTTCTTCTTTTCAAAAATTAATTATAATAAGAAAACCATTGACACAGGTCTAAAAATTAAATTATCTTAGTAATAACATTTAGTAAGGCTGCACTGTTCAAATTTCTCTTCTTTATTGATATATCCTTTGGCTATATGCAGACTTGTGCCTAGTAAAATAAGACCAGACTTCCCTAAGGTATCAAAACAGTAGAAGATGCTTCTGGATATACCAGAGACAGACAGACAAGATTTAGTTTTACAGAGACAGATACATTATGATGTTTGACAACTGAATGAAGTTTTCAAACATCATAAATGCTTAGGAGGGTCCCAAACACCAGCTAGCTTATTGTGTGGAATGGTGCTGCTACTGTAACTCCACTTTTCTGGTAAGGAAAAATAAACTTAGAAACATTGTTGACGCTTAAAATAAACATAGTCGTAGTAATTTCAGGCCACTAAGAGTTATGAAAACACAACAGTTTTGGACAGAACAATAATGAAAAAGAAGCTTGGACGGAAGTTCTCTGACCTCTGGCTGACACGACAGGTAATTTCACACAGAGAAACTGAAAACATGGTAAGGGTGTTTTCAAGATTCAGTCATCAGGTCTTACTTAGGTAGGGAGATAATAATTTTATCTGACCAAGTAGATCCTTCAGGATCGGCAATACAGTAATACTGGTTGCAGCAACTGAAGTGGTGCCTTCTACAACAGGGCAGCTGAGAATCATATGGAAAGATCTAAAATAAAAAAGCTTTTGGCTCTCGGGTCTGGACATTTAGACAACTGTTTCAGATTCTGCTTCTAATTTACTTATGGGCAATTATTCTAGCTGGAAAAATAACTCTGAGACCAGAAAGCAAGAAGTGAGAGGTTACTGAGATGGGACCAATGCTATTTAATATCTTCATTAATGACATAGGCAAAGGAATTGAGTGCAACCTCAGGCAATTTGCAAATGACACCAAACTGACTGGTGCAGTTGACACGCTCGAGATTTGGAATGCCATCCAGAGTGACCTGAGAAGCTTAAGTCAGCCCATGGGAATCTCATGCAATTTAACAAGACCGAGTTTAAGGTGCTGGACCTGGGTCAGAGCAACCGCCAGTATAAATCCGGGCTGGGGGAAAAACAGATGGAGAGCAGCAGTGCCCAGAAGGAGCTGGGGGTGCTGGTGGATGAGAGGCTGGACACGACCCAGCCATGGGCACTCACAGCCCAGAAACCAAACATATCCTGGGCTGCATCCAAAGCAGCGTGGGCAGCAGGGTAAGAAGGGGATTCAGCCCCTCTGCTCTGCTCTGGTGAGACCCCCCCTGCAGTGCTGCATCCAGCTCTGGGGTCCCAGCACGGGAAGGACATGGACCTGTTGGAGAGAGCCCGGAGGTGGACACCAAGATGATTAGAGGGATGAAGCTCCTCTCCTATGAGGAAAGGCTGAGAGAATTGGGTTTATTCAACCTGGAAAAAGAGGAAACTCTGTCCTGAGGCTATTTACGAGACTATGTAGTGACAGGAAAAAGGAGAACAGCTTTAAACTGAAAGCACCAAAACAGAAGTAAAGATGCTGAAAACTGAAGATTGGGTTATATCAGGGTGAAGAGAGCCATAAAATGAGTTTTAATTCTGACTAAAAAATACAGTCTGCAGAGTAAAACTCTAGCTGCCTTCTTGATTAAGAACTGCAGTCAAGTACAAAACTAAGTTTTTGGTTAAAAAAAGAGGCACTAAAAAGGACTCTGGAGTTGAGTGACAGTGATTCAGAAGTAGTGTTTGAATAAGAGCAAAATAAATTGGTCTTATTTTGCTAAATATTTTGCAAGTGTATCATGATTTTTATTTCACTTCTATTCAGCCTCATTCTCCAAGTTAAATTCTTTGCATATATTTTCAGTCTCAGTTTCTTTGCAAAGAATCTACATTGTCAAAATCTCAGAGTTAGGTGTGATGAAGCCCAACAGAGGAAGAAATCAGGAGATGGATGAGGATCACAAAATGGGAGATGTCAGGACCGCAGAAGGTTGGTTACTGGGTGACTTATCCTATACAAGAGCATCAGTTAAAATGTATTTTAATCCAACCATACTAGTCGTAAGAGCTCACATTTTATGGCTCCAAACCCACGATCACTCTGTGATGTATCAACAGTTTTAAAAGTATTGTATCAACAATTTCTAAAAGGATTTGTCAGTCTTCTTTTGGACATGTTTTAATGGTGAGTTGTTTCTGTCATGCAGACAGAAGGTTACTTAAACCAAAAAAAATCCTCTACTGACATGCTTTGTGAATCAAACTGAAAATTGTTCAATAAGTCATGACCCTTTTCCTTACTTCCTTTCAGCTGTTGTGTTACCAAAAAATCTGTAAAATTAAAGAAACTCCTTAACACCAATTAAGCATTAGGAAGCAGGCATTCTCTATTCAGCTGGATGCACAGGGAAATAGTTCCTCCCAAATTCTTGCATGCTGAGTACAAGAAAGTTTCTGTTGATATACTCTGTCCTACATGCATATTCATTGATTGTTCCGGACCAAACATACATACAATAATCATTTCCCCAAAATCATTAACATATTTCCCCTCCCCTTTACACGTGCGTTCTTCTGTCCTGGGGGTCTCTCTGGTGGTGCCTGGTGGTCGTAGACCTCAGTGTTACAGCTGACAGTCAGGCTGGCAGGCCACTGGGGCTGGGGAACTTCCAGTTCTCCTTCTTACACGACGAGCATTGTGCAGTTCCATGGGCCAGTGGTTTTGGTGGAACAAACACTGTGTTTGCTCACCAGGTGTAGACAACCTCTGGAAACAGTTGGATAGACACCTCACAGTGCAAATGCTTCAAATGATCTTTTGCACATTCCTACCCGTCTGTCACTGCTAAGTGACACATTAAGTCTGATTACCTAGAATACTGACTTAATCTGAACTCGTTCTGTGTTAATACAAAGTAGTGCTTACGCAATTCATTACAATGTCTAACTTGTAAGGCAAGAACTTCAGTTTATAATCAGTTAGGAAACATAAAACTAGTGTATTTTTCACTCAGCATGTGTGTAAAAACTTTGTCCTGATTTTTTCTATTTCATCAGATCACAAACACATCTGTACTATATGAAATGCTAATGAGAAGTACTTCACAGAAACAATGAATAAAAGTATATTTTTTTTTCTTTTCTAAACTTAGAAATACAGTATTATCTTGCTAACATAAGGCAGAAACTACAAATATCAGCACTGAAAAGAGAACTATTTAAATCTGGTCAGAAAAAATAAATTAAACATAAATTCCCACGGTTTTACTGTCAAGTTTTCCAACTTATTACTTGTTTGACAATATTTATTACTGTTATTCTATCTTTTGAAGAATACAGCATGAGAAGTTAAGAGAAAGTGACACATTTAAATACATTATCTTCATAACTTTTAAATAGCTTCAGGCATTTCTTACTGCCCGTAGGCAATACCTAAAACATGAGGGGTAAATGACATCTTCTTTTGTCAAAGGCTACCTCTGGGATTTTTAAAATTTCAGCCGTCCTAACACTTAATCAAAAACCCATTAAAATAAAAATATTAATTCATATTAACCATGATGAATGCTGAACCAGGTCCCCCACAAAGTCCCCACAAAAATTAACTGATTTATAAATAAAATAAAGCTTTCAGTCTACTCAGTCCGTGTATTCATTCTTTGAGGCGGCAGACACCCTCTGAACTTTAGCTGGTCTCATCTGGTTTTGTGGCAGTTTCAATGAACTTCAGCCCTGCTTCCTGTGTGGAAATGATATGACAAATGCTTCAATCTCATGCATCAGTTCTTAAAAAGTTATAATTAATCCTTAAAAACTGGTATTGTTTCAAGACTTTGTATATTTGACACAAAAACCAGCTTTAGTTAAATATCCATGTAAATGGCAAAGTATCGGTGTTTAAACAGATGTCAACGATTTCTTAGGAAATGGAACTAGTGTTACAGATGATGACGAATGGAGAGTTTCAAAACAGCTCTGTTGCAATAAGAAAAAATGGAGAAAAAAAATAGATTGCATTAAAACAGAAGATACTTGAAATTTAAGGTTAAGAAATTAAAAGCGGGAGTTGCACTTCAAGCTCCAAAACTCTTTTCTAAGTTCAAAACCAGAAGCTGATTAGCTAATACTCATATTTTCCCAGAAAGATGGAGTTTAGCAAAGTAGAATCTAATGCAGCCACTCTATCCAGGCACGAATATCCCAAAGCAAACCTCAGCAGGCTGGCAGTTTTTCGGAAGCAGTGTTTTCTTACAGCTCTAAAATATTGAAGTTCCCTGAGAGAATGAGCAGGCCAATGAGTTCCCTGCGAGATGGAGCAGGCCAAAGGAAGCATAAATCAGTATATTTTGTCTTTTTGTGACTTCTACAGTTCTAGCCCTGCTTAGTTATTACCACAAGAAAAAATATAGAAAGGAGGAAAAAAATAACTATCTGTTGAGGCCATCTCTTAATGATTTCACAACTCTTAATACTTGATTCCTTGCATTGACTCCAACAGCCAAAGGCAACACGTGTGCCACCATAGGCCTTGCCAGTTTCATTTTTCTCATTACGTGAGATAAATAGCAACAACTGCCAGTGACAAAGAACAACAAGGGGAGTGAGCCCTGCGTCCAGGCCCAGGGAACCAAGTGCTTATGAGCAAGCACATCTTTCACCTGAAGTGCAGAGCAATGCCTTCTCCATGGGTTGTCCCTAATGAACAGGGACTGGCACACACGGTCGCGTAGTGAGAGGTATGTCCTTCCGTGATACAACCCGAACGCACGTGAAATGCGTGGGTTATCTCTTGGGAAATAAGAACAAGTATACCGAGAATTGTCCAGTGGGTACACAGGTCAGCGGGCTGCTAAGACACCCTAAGAAGCCGGAGGTTGTTCCAGAGGTGACACTGTGAGTTAAGTCTGAAATTCTATCTGAGGTATCCAACTACTGCGAGGTTTGGCTTGGATAAAATTCTAACCTCTACTCATTTCATCCTTCACTATGTAGCTCAGTACCAGCTTCCAAATCTTTCAGGGGTTGGGGTTTTTTTCCTTTTGTTTTCTTTTTTATGAGTTAAAAGAAGAAAAAAATGCATATTATAAATTTTGGTACTGAACTATGAATTCCAGTGTAGCTGAGATTCATCCTAAGGAATGAAGTTTCAGTGGAGATTACCCATCAGTTCTTTGTACAGTCACACCAGCTCTATTGCACTCGTATCTGGTCCATTATTTTGGTTTTGATTAAAAGTTGTAAAAAACCTGTTGGGTTTCTATGAAGGGTAATAAGTTTTTCTAACCTTTGACTCATTTCTTCTCTTGTACAAAAACGTTTTGTGCACTAAAAGCTGGCAACAAGTTCTTAGTCTTCCCTTGTCGGCAATTGGATTTTAAATGCTTTTTTTAGCACTTGAAGTACATGGTTAGAGACTGATTTCCTACAAACTTTAAATACAAAAATAATTCCTTGAGGCTAAGCAAATTTAAAGAACCGTTTGCCAAAATATCCATCAATCCTTTTCTAGTTACTGATAAAATTACTGTGTCAGAAAGTCTCTTGCTTGCAGAAGAAATCAAGTAACTATACTAAGGTTATTTTTTTTTTTTGGCAATGAATCCACATTTATTTCACTTTAAGCTAATTATGAACTCTTTTTTCGTGGTTTTTTTTTTTTGGTTTTTGGAGGTTTTTTTGACAAATAATCTCAGCTATGTTAAGCACAAGAGCTGAACACCTAAACCTGTTCCATAACACAACATCTTTAAGACTGTAGCCACGGGATAACTGTACAGTATTTCATCTTAAGTGAAATTTCAGTCATCACAAAAATGTAGAACTTCTGAGAGGTTGCCATCTTTATGAAGACAGTTTCAAAACAGTGTTAACTTAAGCTACAGCTTAATACTATGGACAGCTGGTTCTACAATTCTATAGAAATTAGGAGCCTATAGGAGGTAATAAATTGAAAGCTTGTCACTGAAGCTTACCAGAGGAGGTATTAACTGTCTCTGACCTACCACAGTGGCTGAATTTTTAAAGTAATTTTGGAGCTGTAATGAGCCAAATTCCAGTAGGTAGTTTTTCACTAGCGGGAGTCAAGGAAGCTGTGAAATATATAAAAGAAGCGCATTCACATGTACCTTTTCAAAATAGAAAAAATGATAAAAATGTCAGACCTAGTTTTACCCTTAATCATATGTTATAGTACCACAGTCAGCAGGCTTGCTTGGATATAGCTGAAGGAAAGCTTTTGAAGTTTAAAAGTTTAAGATGCTTTTATTTCATGGGTATAAGTTATGTGAGGTGCATTTGGAGAAGTAGTACATTGAGTACACCATAATTCATGTGACTTGCGCAGAGCATTTCCTTGATTGTATGGTGGAAGTGCATTATTTAAATATAGAACAATGTTTTAAAATATTTTATGATTTTATAAGTATTCTGTGAAGAATAAGGAGAAACAATTTTGATGGTGTTTAAAGACTCTGTCTCCTCCACAAAAATGAAATTTACTGAAAAACTTCAAGCTTCCCTTAAAGGAACAAAACAAAAGAAAAGGAACAAATAGCATACCAAAATGTCCTAGAGCATTATTGGTCTGTCTGGTCTATACCAGCTCTTGCATATTATTTTAGTACAAGTTGTCTGGGTATTTCATCTATGTGATCTGTGTCTACACACTCATATGCATGCATCTGTGTGTTTACTTCACTTGTTTGCTTTTTATTTTTTTTTCTCTTGGGATGTTTGTGTATTTGTACATGCATAGGATAGCACAGATCAGTACTTTGTCCAACTTGTATGATTGTTGTAACTTGATGAAAACCATCAGGGAAACAAACCTGAATATTTGCATAAATATGGGCATAAATAAAATGTGGCAACAAAACTGATTAATAATTGCGTTTAGAAGGCCATAACTAGCTCGTTTACATTTTGGTGCCAGTGGGAAAGGATAAAATTAATATTTATTATTCCTTCACTGAATTAACTTGAAAAGAAATATATTAACTGAACCCATTCTTTACACACAGTATTTATGTAGGCTTTCACACAAGAAATAGCTGTTTCTCTTTCTCTTCATAATGATCAGGAGGATCATATAGCATATATGAAAATTCACTTTGAAATTATGTATTTTCTCTGTCTGAAAACAAAGAGTTTGCATAGAAAGAGGGGCAACTGGGCTTCCTTCAGAAGGCAAACTGGCTGGAAATTGTAGTTCATGTTCAAAAGTAAATGTGAGATCTGGTAAATATAACTCTAGAAGTCTAAGCAAGGTGCAGGTTCCCGATGTTAGAAGCTTATCCTCTTTGAAGTCCTCATTATCCTCCTTATAATCCTTATATATTCTCCTAGGAGAATCTGTTTTACTTTACAGAGGTGACTGCACACTGAGGTGATATTTGTTATGCACTTGTCAAAAAATATACAATTTAAAAAACCTGTAAAATATAGTATCTTTCCACCTTTCATAAGGAAAATTAAGAGAAGCTCAACCCATTTTGTATTTCTCTTCTCAAAGAAGCAGAGATTTTGTGCACTGAGTAACACTGATTTGAGGACATAATAACAAGTTGCCTAGCTTTGGTATACCCGAAAATGAAAAGGTCGATTTTCATCTGGGTCAATGTTCCAAAATCATCAGCTGTCTACCCAAATTCTAGAACAATGATGGTTTTGTTCAAAATACTCTGTATCAAGAAGTTTAGGTTTTGACAATACAGATTAATTTACTAGGGGTGCCAAAATTCACATGAAGTTAATGCATTTCAGATATACTTACAAACTTTTGCATTTGCTTTTCTTGAGGAGCCTTGTGATCAAATTTACAAGCTCAACAATTGTAGGAAAGCAATTTTCAGAGCTCTGGATGTTTGGGAAAGCAATTTGAAAAGTGTAAAATATTCTTGCCAGAACTCTTTGTGTACTCTAACAATGAGGAAACACGAGCAGTATCACATTGTATATCTCACATGACAATGGTATAAAGTCAGAGAAACAGGGATTTCCTTTTAATTCTAGACAAATGTGGAAAATACTGTTGCATCTACTTTGCTGTCCCTTTGCACTGTAATGATGTTCTGATGAAAACCTTCACCAGTCTCTCCTGACCAGCTTGTGCACTGCCTTTGGAAGCATTTCTTTTGCGCAGTAGAGCAAACACTTATGCTATAAGTATTACTACTGAAAAGAAAATAGCAAGTTCAGCAAAACTAAGTAGATAAAAATGACTATATCAATATCTGTATTCAAGATTAGGTAAGCAACCAATGGATAAAAAAGTCCTTCATACAGTCCCAGAATCACAGGGTAGCTGAGGTTGGAAGGGACACCTGGAGATGATCTGTTCCAATTATGCTGTGAAAGGAGGAGCAAGTAGAACAGGCTGCTCAGAGCTGCATCCAGTCAGGTTTCAGATATCTCCGAAATAGAGATTTCATGACCTCTCTGGGAAACTTGTTCCAGGGTTTGATCAGCCTCACCATAAAAAGATTTTTCTTATATTAAATTCAGCTGGCTTTCAATCCACCTCACTATTTATGATGCCTCAGAGTCTAGTACAATTTGTACTAGACACAGGGTTTATTGTCCAGCACCAATTTGAAATGAGGAGGAAGTTATGGGAGCCAGGTCACAAACCATACTAGAGTCAAGGTAAGCAACATCCTCTGCTCTTCCTTCATCCGCCTCATCCACTGATCTTCCTTCACCTCCCAAGCCAGTCATATCAGAAAAGGCAATGAGATTGGTTGATTTCCCCTTCATAATACATGCTGAAGGGCTTGCAATCACCTTCTTGTCCCTCAGATATTTCAAAATTATTTTCTTGGCTCATGCCTTTTGATATTTAATGTTACATAATGAAGGATATTTTGCACTGTTATTACCAGCTAGCAAAAAAATATTTTTTTCTCTTAAGATTGCAAAACACTGAGATATAATTGGCCAGAAAAAAATCATTTACTGTGTAGACTGCTTGTCTAATGGAAATTCAGTGGAAAAAATTTTATTGTCTCCAGTAGGTAGAACATATGTGTGTGATATACATGCCTTATGAAATTAGTTCATCCAGAAAAGTCTGTAAAGCAGGTTACACGTATTAGAGATGCAGATGATAAGAAAGAGTCTATTAGTTGACCCAAAGCTTGAACTCGCTGCATTTGTCACTTCTATTTGCTGAGATTATTTTTTAAGGTACTCTCTTTAAGAGAAAATGTTTAACATTTTGTCACCTGTAGTAGAATGCAGTTTCAGAAAATTCATGAAAACTGACTGTAATTGTATTGTTTTATGTCTGTGGAATTGTGCTCCAGTTCCACTGCACTTATTAGTTAAGTGCCAGCTTTGTCAAAACGATCACCAGCATTGGCAACACTGAATCCACAATGTGTTTGAGATGTACCCAAATATTTAGATCTACAGATGGTTCTTTGATAGTTTCATTCTAGTTAAAGTACAAGATTTGGCAGTAAAGCAATACACAATACGGATGAGATATTAAACTTCGCGAAGTTTGCTGCATATTCAGCAGCTAATTTTCATCAGAAGTGTTCTAAATATTGTGTTGAATGAGCCAAATTCACTCTCATTTTTTCTCAAACCTCCCATAAAAATCAGTGGAACTCGTGTGCAATCATCAGATAAGAGAATTTTATCCTGCAGAGTATTTTGTAGAAGCTACAATAGCATGAATGACCATTCAGGGTCTACATGGGAATCCTGACTGGTTGTTCTGCCTAGCTGATGGATTCATGGACTAACCTCCTTCTCTCGCTACAGTGCCAGAAGTAAAAATCATTGAAGAATAATAAAATAGTCAGAGTATATGTTATGGAAAATAAAGACATAGCAAAGGGAAAAAATGCTAAATATTAGAATTTTGTCCATAAAAAAAAGAATTTTCTTGAAAGGAAGTATTAAAAAAATAACTGAACTGAACAGAAATATTATGAAGTATAGAGCAAAACCAAAATATAGGGTATTCTTACTTTTAGGGGGAATAAAACCCAAACCCCAGACATTTAATGTGCAGAATGTACAGAACAAAAAGTTGATTAAAATAAATACAAAAGCCAAGCTTTATAAACCCAAGCCTCTGAGTCTATCAAAAGCCTGCTAGGAAAAACAGAAATTTACAGTACATTTATAAAGGATACAATAGTGTTTATCACTAGCGTTTTCAAAGTATTTAAACTGATTGAAAGAAAATAGGCATTAGGCTCCTAAATTCCACAAATACAGTAATTCTGAAAATTTCAACCTGTTTCTAATGTTTTTGCACACCTTGGATAAGATTTTATTTCACCAAAGAAATTTCTAAAAAATTTATGTAAGTTTTTACAGTTCTTATACTTACAAATAGCAGATTACAAAGAGTTCTTTGGCAACATTTTCAGCATCTTCTATCAGTCTAAGTACAAATATCTATGCCTAAAATAAATCTCTTTTTTCCCACTTTTTAATTTATTTAATCTCATTATATTTCCTAACTATATTAACAGTACTGCCACATTTATTTAAATGTTTTTCAAAGTGGGCTCAAAAGGCGTATGAAGGGAGAGGTATAAGAGAGAGAATGTGAACACCCTTATGAAAGTATTCAGTTTATTAAGCTGTAAAGGAATTGCTTGCAAATTCAACTTTTCATAACTTATAGTATTAGATTATATAACCAAATCCAGAATATTCATAGCATAGCTTTCTTAGTTGCAAATGTTTTTCCCGATACCACACATGGTAGATGGAAAGTCTTTCAGTTAAAAGAAAACTTCTGAATCCAATTTTAAGATTTCTATGTTTCTACTGCACAACCTACCGAGACAGGACTCATTTAAAAGTAAAAGACCAGAAGAAAAACTTCACAGAGTACAAATATGAAGTCAATATATATCCATTAAACAATTCCCTTGCTTTAGAACTGAAGGACATTTCAATGTTTTCCATACAACTGAAGGTTATTTCAATTATTCAAACATTATCCAGGAACTCTGCTAAATTACATTGAGAAAATTTGTTTATGTACAGATAGTCAGCTGTATTTGTACATACTAGGAAATAAGAAAGAAAAAATTGAGTTATGGATGTTTCTTCCATCTAAACACCAAAAAACCTAAATATTGAAAGAAAAAAGATAATAAGAAAAAATAGTGTGCTATAAATAGGGTAGGAACTTTGCCATCAAACAAAACTCTCTGTTTCACCCCTAAAAGATAAGAAAAGTCACTATTTCTAGGATGTTTATCAAGTTCTTACACTGGAGGAAAGATGTATTCCTGAAAAAGATAATATGAGGAAATGTAAGTAAATAATTTTGTAGTAATGTTATTCACATGTACTTCCTGCTTTATGATAAAATCGTAAGTTTTAGTATGAACATATTTTTTTCCTGACTATAAACTTCACTCATTTTCTGAACTGGTCACAAAAAAAAAGAATGTTTTTTATCTCTATTATAAATAGGTTTCATCTTTATCTCCTTCTTGTAAAAAGCCTCCCTGTGTAAACTTCTTTTGCAGTGTGACAATTAATTTAGGAGTCACAGACAGCCTTGCTGCTATGAGCTACCTTTGTAGGATTGTACTCTGAAATAAAACAGGTCTGGATTAAGTGAAAATACAGAATAGTGTGCAAACAGGACCTTGAGGTATTGTATCAACAGTATAGAAAGCAGAACAGTCTTCTAGAGAAATAATACATTAGTTTTGGGGTCACATTTTCAGAAAGACTGAATGTTCTAAAAGCTTTCAGTGCATTTTAGGTGTTTATTTAAAGATATAAAAAGTTTCAAAAGAGTTTATTTTTCAAACCAAGTGTTTAATTTACTTTAGCACAGTCAAATATCCAAAGAAACTCAAATCAAATCACTGAATTTTAGGTTCAAATAAAGTAGACATCAATAGAGAATACCTGGTAACAGTTTAAGTTGTTTTAATATAGTAACAACGCTAATCCGTAATGGCAATAATAAACAATGCTGAAATATTCTGAATAAAAAATGCCAAATTCTATATTTAGTGTCGGAAATTCAGGTGGTATGTATTTATCTATCTATTTATGTCACGTTCTAAAATTATACGCTTTTTAGTGATGGCAATTTCTATTTATCTATTGGATATTCTAACAGTGTGAAGCAAGATAAACACTGTTGAAAGCTGAAGAAAACTTGCATAGATTTAGGTTGTTTAAGGTATTTATTTCACAGCTTTTCTGTATCTCCTTACTGTCACGTGAAGAAGACTGCATTTCCAATACTTAGAAAGAGCTCGCTGACATTCCACCGCTGTGTTTGCACTTACTGTCAAACACTATTCACAAAAAAGATGTTTATGGTGTATGTTTTTTCATGTGAGGAAGCACTCTGGGCAAGGAGGGGGAAAAACTGTCGGCTGAGAAATAAAGACATGGATCATCTGTTATTTAATTAATGTTACATTGATTCAGGTGGTTAAAAATAATCATTGAAAGCCACATTTTTAGGTTTTGAAGAGGAGGTGTTATTAGTGTCATCACCAAAACCACAAAGGCTAATACGTCTACAGAAATTACTGATTGTATTAGGTATGTCCATGCAGACAGCAGAACTACTCTCAGTAGGCCTAGTTTCAATATGGAAAAGAGTTTACTTTTCACTTACCTGAGTTTCCAGAGTGGAAGCTAACAGAGAGTGAACAAGAGTGAAAATACATTGTATGGCATAACTATTACTACTCCAAAGCAAAATTAATTTATTTTCTTGACATTACTCATGAGGAAGGATGGATTAAATTATGAGTTTATTTTTGGTATCGAGATATCTTGCTTTCATAAGTGGCACCATTTTTTACTTCCTCTGGACTGGGATCTTAAAGGAGCTAAGTTTTAAAATTTTCTAAAGATTTTGACCTGGATGAGGCAATGAATTTCAAGAAATTTGGAACTCTCTGGGAGCTAAAAACCAGAAAATCCTATATTGAAAAGAAGAAAATCTTTCTTCATATGAGGAAAAGAGTTTACTTTTATTATATTGTGTCTTTCCACATTTGGGAGGATAGTATGTTTGAGTGATGAACCTCAAAGCACATCTTGGTTACAGTCACTCTGGCTTAGGAAGTCGGAGGCTTTATTTGTGCTTTACTTCTCAAAGAGGGAAATCGAACAGCCCAAAATATTATTATTATTATCATCATCATCATCATGATTTTAATTTGTGCATATATATAGCCAACGCCTAGAAAAAACCAAAGCTCTGTAGGCAGCAGTCCTGAAGATGATGTCATAAATAATAAGTTAAGCAGTGTCAGAGAATGTCCCAACCTCTGAAACTTGATTGTCCTCACTATCAAATTGATAAAACAGCACCTAAAACAGTTTCAGCCCATTCCAGGCTTTGACACAAAGAGTTCTCAGGCGCAGCTCAATGGTTAGTACGGGTCATGGACTAACTATTCCCAGCAAGCAGTTTCGTGTGTTACAGAGAAGAGACCTTTATGGCATGGAGGTTTTCCTGTCTGTGATGACTGACACCAGTGCCACTTTACAGTCTCTGACACATGTAATTTGCTGATTAAGACACAGCTAAACTTGTCCCTCTGCTTGAGAAGTTTCTGAGGGTGGTGAAATTTGTATAATTGCTTTATAGCACAATTTTACTTGTGAGTTTGAAAGACAGAACCTTTTAGCAGGAAATCAGTAGTATTAAAAAAAAGAAAAAAAAAAGAGCTATTTTGAGACGGATGAAAGTTTTTGTGCTTCTTCAATCCAGAGTTAATTTCATTCAGTATTGGGATGTGGTGCATGGCACATGAAAATGTCCTCGATCACCATGACTGCAATGAATGGTATTTTTCATACACATCCCGCAAATCCCATAAGCCCCTCAGGTTTTGCCAAGCCAGGAGAACGAACCGTTAACTAAAAAGTAAGTTACACTGTTTATAAAGCCTCTCATTCCCTTAATTCCTGGTACTTCCTAAAGAAAACAATTTGTTTTTCTTCATGGCAATTAGCGAGTTCTGTCAGTTTACATCAGTTTAGAGTCCTTTAGAGCATTTAGGAAAGACTGCAAAGAAATAACCCAAACCCAGAAATTGTTAGACAGTGATATATTAAAGTAGGATTGGGATAATTATGAAGAATGAAAGTCCTTCCACTGTCATCCTGATACACATCCATACTGACTTCCTGAAGACAATGAAGCCATTTGAAATGATGCAGCTCAAACCAGTTCAATCGGCTGGCAGTCCAATGCTGTGCAAAAGTTACTACACAAGACCCAAGATGGGGCATTTGAGTCTTTTTCCTGCCAATGAGAGTAAAGATTTAACACACAGTAAAGGCCATGCCTCAGCTGACAGCTCGACCAAAGGCACTTAAGAAAATGACAAAAGGAATTATATATAGCAATTATGTTTCTTAAAGGGGATTTTAGAAGCTTCAGTACACAGAAAAGGTGTTGCAGATTTTCTAAATATGAGTTTGGTTTATTTATTATAATTTTATCTTATCCATTAAAACCATAAATAATCTGTTTCCATCACTTTTACACACACAGAATGGTTCTAGATCATTGTACTTGCCTTTTATTTGACTGTATTTTGATGTTTATTGTATTTTGTTGTTTATATTTTTCTTAGGCTTTCTGATTAATAACCTAAGTAATTGCAAGAAAACACATGCCGTTTTGCATTTTCAATACCTATGGTTTACCTCATTTTTTTAAATTGCAAACCAAACAAATTATATTCTGGAACTTAAGACACACCACAGAGAAAGTCATCTACAACACTGTAAGATAGCCATTTTCTTTGTTTCTTTGTGGCCTTCTTTATACCTAAACAATATGCTTCAATGCTAGATGAAAACTTGGGGGAACAAAAACCAAACCTGAAGACTTCAGCAATGTTTTGAATTAACAGACTTCTAATTTTATCAGTTAAAAGATGCAATTAAATTCATCATGACATGAACCAACAGTGAAAATTCTAAACGATTTTCAAAAGCAAATGGGTTGAACTGAGTAAGCTACTCAAACGCCCTTTCATAACATACATCAAATATGAATGCATAGAAAGAAAATTGCGAGCATTTTACAGGTAAATGTGTGAAATCAACTTAGTCTCACAGTAATGCGAAGATACATAAAGATATATTATTAATCCAAGTTTGGCATTGGCAATTATTTATGTTGCTTAACTTTGCCAAGCAAAGATAAGAGTCAGATGTTTTTTCAACCTCTTACCATCCATTCCTCTGCCCTAGTGCAGTTAGCAGTGAAGCTTAACCAGCCTCTGGTTCACATCTTGGGCAGGTTAATAGGTCTTCAGACTTCATTTACCACTAAGATTTCAGACCATCATAAGTCTAAAACATAGTTTCATGCTGACAGTTTAACGGTCAAATAAGCAAAGAGTTAACTCACTTTTAACATCTAAACCTACTGACCTTTCTTACCGGGCCACGAGGATGTATTTCAGCATGGATTTTCTGATGTGTCTTTGTGCACATGTGGCATTGTCTAAACCAGCTGCTTGTGTTTACATTATAAGCCTTTCAAAATATTTTCCTTATCTTTTTTTTTTTTTGCATGGCCTCTATGAGACACAGAAAGTAAGCAAAGAAATTCTCCTTTTCCTACCTTTTTTTGCTAGGCCAACCATCAAAGTCACATTATAGATCATCTGAGGGGAGGGGAATCTCACACAAGTTAAACATTCAACTTTGCCTCTGCCAAGAGAAGGGTCTGGAGGTTGTTTTATTTTAATGAATGTGTCAGACCTGAAAGTGTTCACCATACACCAGCTCTTGCCAACAGTAGGTCAAAGAATTAAATCATTGTATTCATGAGACAGAAATGTCATCCCTTCCTTTTACACAGAGATCCTTCACCTTCTAGCCTTGTAAACACTCTAACTGGATCTTTTCCAAAAAAAAGCAAATTACTTTCTTGACTTCATTTTGACATATGAAGGTAAAACAGAAATTTGCAATGTGTATAAAACCCTGCCAATATCAAAGAAGTTAGATTTTTGATGGTAGGAAAAGGAACACTTCAACCTTCAGATTGTAAACAAAATAATTATCTACATTTTTAGCTTTTTAATAAGTTTCTTTCTCTGTTTAGAAAAGCCTACAAATTTTAATGGTTTATATTTAGACATGATATTTGTCAATATGATATTAAGTGTTTTTAATACATGCTGTTCAAAGCGAAGGATTCTGCTGAGTCCTTTCATGACCTCAGAGGCCAGGAAAAGAAAAAATCAAAATAACGGTGACTAATATTTTGTATTTTGTCCCCATCAGCAAACAACTGGAGAAACAATGTGAAAGTACAGAGTTAAAGAGCTATAAAAGGAAGAAAAGGATAAAATTAGGCATACTAGTGATAATTTTTGGGACAGTATGACGGCATTAGAGGGACAACGTTCTACTGAGGCTTTTCACTGTGTCCCACAGTATGCTGAGTACACTGGAGTGCATTAGACATATTTGGACAATAATTCACACAGTAAGAGGAATAAATAAGAGGAATTAAAAGCTTTGGCTATGACATCATTGGCATAAGTGAGGCCTGATGGGAAGAGTTCTGGGACTGAAGTGCTAATATGGGAAGTTATAGGCCTTTGACATGGTCCCCCACTTCTCTCTTAATTGGAGAGAGATGGATTCAGTGGGTGAACTGTTGACATGCAGTTGAATATGAATCACATACAAATGAATTAGTCACAAACAGAGGGTAATGGTCAATCACTCAGAGTCCCAAAGGACATCATTGACAAGTGGTGTCACTTAGGGGTCCATACTGGGACCAGTGTTATTTAATATCTTCATTAATGACATAGAGGAACTGAGTGCACCCTTAGCAAATTTTCAGATGATACCAGACTGAGTGGTGTGACACCTGAAGTTTGGAATGCCATCCAGAGGGACCCAGACAGGCCAAGAGGTGACCCTATGAGAATCTTACAAGGTTTAACAAGGCCAAGTGCAAGGTGCTGCATCTGGGCTAGGACAACTCCCAGTACCAGTCCAGGCTGGGGGATGAACAGACCAAAAGTTGCTGTTTTTTCCTCTACTGAAGAACTCTTTTTCCCTTGACGGTGCAAACTGAGTGGACAGTGAGCTCTAGGTGGAGGGAGAGCTTTTTCTGCCAGTGTAAAGTAAAGGCAAATCTCCCTGTCAAAAGCTTTAAAACCACCTCTATTTAACTTTAAGGTTTACCGAGTCACAGTTCATTTACATGGAAGCACAAACAAGAAGAACATGGAAGAGCAAACTGACACTTGCAGATTCACCAGTTCTAAGAGCTACGGCCGTGTGGTAAAAACTGTCCTCTAATTTGAATGCCAACAGCAACTCCAGTATATTGACCAGAGAAATTGTGGAGTCTCCATACTGGACATGTTTAAAAACACGTTAGACACAGCCCTGGGCAACTGGCTCCCAGTGCACCTGTTCTGTGAGATGCAGTGGACTAAATAATCTCCAGTTATTCCTTCCACCCACCACTGTTCTGTGATTCTACGATGTACCTCATTTCAGTGATTTCACAGCTGCATGCACTTTTGGCAGGACAATATTGATGCTGCATAGTTGCAAGGAAAATGGAATAACACACTTATTATGACACCAAAAATCTTCAAAATTTGCTGAGGATAACAAATTTTTGCATTTGATTGAGAATCTTTCAAAACTCAGTGGTTTCTGAAGGTGAAGTGATTTTAAAATGGCCTTTAGCACAATGTTTGTTTCACACTGAAAATGTCAAATAGGTACTAGAAATGCTTTTCAGTATTCTATTCAGCAAACTAGGTGACAGGGTAACTGATAAATAGGTAACATATTGGTAACTCAAAGCCTGTCATTAACAACAGAAAAAGCAAAGAAAAGAGAGAGAAATTTATAAGAAAACAACAACTGAAATGTTATGTAGCAATCCTTTTCTCATTTCATTTGGGATTTTTTTTCTTAAAAGATCTTTTTCAGTAAATGCAGAATACAATGCTGTACAAAGACAGCAGTAGTCCGGGATTGTCTGCAATGGCCTCTCCATGTGCATCAATCAAGGCTTCAGACATCAATACTTCCTTTCCTCTCTAATATTCATGAACCTGTTTCCAGTTTTCAAAAAGTATATGTCATGGAGTCACAAGAGCTGCCTAATTAATCCTCATATTTTCTCTGACAGGGATGTCTGAAAGTATATTATGTACTTTGGGCACTCATGCTATGTTAATGGCCTCTGTAGAGACTCCCATAAATAAGTCAAATGGTAGAAATAAATAAATTTTTGGAACTTTACACAGGGTCGCTTCAAATTCTAAAACTAACTGAAGACTTTTCCTCTCTTGCATTTGGATCTTATTATTGGATCTTAAATTTAAACTATTTGAGCTAAAATTCACCTGTCCTTCAAAGAAGCCGGTGACTGGGCACATAAACTTTTCCAGAAAAAAAAAAAAAAACAAACAACTTTTAACATGTAGGTGAAATAAAAAGCAATGATCTATGCAACTTTTAAAAAAGTGGCTATAACCTCAAAGCCATTATCCTTTTTATGTTTATTAATATTCAGGTAAAAAAATGAATTAATTTTTTTCAGAACATCTGTATTTTTAGAATATATTTTCTACTAAAAGAATATTTTAATTTTTCAAGCAAGGTATATACATTTCTGTAGTTAAAAAATAATATCTTCCAAATTTTAAGACCAAAGTTTTCCTCTAGTACCTCCTTGTAGGTTTATTAAAGGAAATACCTGTTTCATAAAAGTAATACCTGAGACATAAAAGTCAAAAGTAACATGCATTATTGCTTTCTGATCACCATACTATCGCCATTTAAGAAGAATACATCAGGTAACAATGTGTCTTCTTCATACTCAGTTCTGTAATCCCTTATTTTTAACTCCATATTCCATCCTTTTGTACCTCCTGCACACGTCTATACTTTACTTATATTCTCTTCCTTTATTCACATCCTCACACATCCCCACTTTCTGCAGACCACACAGGCATCGACAAGCACAAGCAAACTCTGTCCTGAACCCATTTATTTTCCAAATTTTTTCATATTCTCACACCCACACATAGCACCACACAGTCTGGTTTCTCCAGACTTACCATCAGCTCAATTTGTTTTAATCGAAAGAAGGGAAAAGGAAGTTGGCATGAATAGTAACATAATTTCTAACCACTTTACAAATACATTAACATGGGATTACTTTCTGTCCATGTCCCTTATAATATCCATTTAACATGTTCCTTCTCAATGAATAGTAAAGGAAGTAATAATTGTTTACTGCTTTAAAAAGTATTGCCAGTAGATACAAAAGTTTAGAAATTATTGAATCAGTATGCTAACATAATCATGGTGAACTCCTTTGGTTTTAGTGAGAATGTAAAATAACATTTCATTCCATAGTAATTTCCACATATATTGGAATTGCCCAGAATACTGCTTTTCTTCAGAGAAAGAAAGCAGCAGAAAAGGCAAGGCAAGGCAAGGCAAGGCAAGGCAAGGCGAGGCGAGGCGAGGCGAGGCGGGGCGAGGCAAGGCAAGGCAAGCGTCCATACATCAAGATCCCTCCAAGGACAGTGGCTGAGAGACATGTAAGAAATGAGCAAAATAGTAGTGAAATGTTTTGTGGAGCAGGTGAGGTTTTAAACTTATTTGATACCCATCTTTGGACAGACAGTGTTATGGATATGCTGGTAAAGAAATCTGGACTAATATCTAGTACAGCACATCATCAATCTGAACCTAAACAAAACAAACCCCAGAACACAACCTCAAAACAATGAGGAAAATAATACCAAAAAATAAATGTGTTTTTTCCTGGCAATAGAAAATATCTGTCTTTGCCGCAAAAAAATCCATTTTATTTCTTCATTTATTTTTTTTCATAACTTTGAAAGCAATTCTGTTTTACGGCCCACTAAAATTAGCTTTTTCTTCTAATCTTTAAATGGAAGATTCATTTCTGTCTATTTATGGTACATTTGCCTCATTTTTCTTTACTACAGATAGCATGACTACACTTAAGGGATAATGTAGTTTTGTGTGCATACATTGTTATTAACATTGTATATAAATTCAGTGGGTGCCAAAGACAGAGACGTAGATATGCTGGACTCTTTCAGACTTCTATCATCTCAGCTTAGTAACCCTGTTTTTTCAGTAGCGGAGTATACACAAAAGAATTAATCTTTTTCTTTCATTGCAGAGAAGCATTAGATCCAATACAAAACTAACTTATATTTAATGGTGTCTAAAAATAATTTGGATACTTCAGCTGCTCAATGAACTTGACTTTTTCCATGATTACTATCCTTTTAAAATTCTCAGTACAAATGATGCCATAGCAATTTCCCTTAAACACTCAAAATTTGCTGCCAAGAATAATTGAAACAATTCCTAATCTTAAAATACGGTGGTTTTTTTCATATTTTAAAAGCTTTATCACTAATAAAATTCATTTTTATTAGTTATCTACCACACATCTCTAATATCAACTGATATCAGTTTCCACTGGAAATTTATTCAAATCTATTTACAGACCCTTGCTGTAGTGTTTGATAAACAGATATGAATTACAATGGAATATAAAGTTTCAGAACACACACATTATCAGCCATTATATAATTAGCCATAATTAAGTGATAAGATTCCTACAGGACCTGTTGAGTTTTGCTACAGAAGTACAAAATAAGGAAAACCACCTCTAAGAGTTCCATAAGCTAAAAAACCCCAAAACACACAGAAAAAAACCCCCAACCCCCTCACAAAACACAAATATATGACTACATCCTGTATTTAATAAAATTGGACAAAAATGAGATGTTTGGGGTTTATTTGTATCAAAATTAAAGGTGGATCCCAGAACTTCAGAATTACTAATTAAAAACATGAAGCACCATCTGTTTCTTATCCTTTATAAGCAGCAAAGATATATGCACTGTGTTGCATGTGGAAAGAGTTCCTATAAGCTTGTTTTGCTTCTGCAGAATCTATGCCACCCCAAAATCCATTGCTCCACAGTGTCTGAGCAATATCAGTACAGTAAAACTGGTGTTCTAAAGGAACCTGCCTGACTATAAATTAGGGCTTCTTTCCCATAGTGGTATACCAGACAAAAAGAATATTCTTCTTCTGCTTCTTCTAAGCAGACTTTGAGTCCACACACACTGGAATGAAAGAAATAACCCATTCACTTATGTCAAAAGCAACTGGGCATGACAGAATGGATGATATGAATCTTGGACTCAGCTCAGAGTTGCAGAGCCAATAGGAAGGAGATGGAGTGATGCTCAACAGGAAGGAGATAGAGTAATGCTCGTTTATTCATTGTATAATAAAGCAATAAACGACTACCTATTTGGAGTAGGGGGAGTTAAAAGGAGAGTGTATAGCATATGTGAACCCCAAGTACTTCAAATAATATTATGCCTTTGGATGGTGCCTAAACTGCTACTCAAGGCTTTCTGTGCCATCATCTGTAAATCATTTTTATGCACACACTAACCCAGCCTTACAGATAGACTTAGCAGAGAGACACCAGTATTTCATTCTTGTAACAAAGCAATTTACCTCACAAATATTGCTCATTACTACATGTTGCATCACAAGACAGATGAGATGTCCTTTGGCAGTTCTCTTTTGCAGCAAAACTTCTAAGTGTACTCTGTCTGACTGTAACTTTATTTTCTCTTTTCAAATCACTTTTATTTTCTCTTTTCAAATCACTTTAATATTCTTGACTTTCGTCCAAAATTCAATAGCTGTGGGGATTATTTCCATGTTTGCATTACAAAATGCAGGACTAACTATAAAACAGCTCCTCTATTTGTTACATCTGGCTCCATTCATTTGACACTTAATCCTGAAACCTGTCTCACAAAGCTATTTTATTTTTGCAGTATTGGGGGAAAAAAAAGTTGTTTTATTTTTTCATTGTTAATTATTCATTTAATTTGATATTTATTTAGAATACATTTTGAGGCACTAAATAGATATTTTATTTTCCTTCTTTATGATGGGAAAAATATCAACTACTTTGACATTTGAGTCCGACTGCAAGAAGATAATAAAGGGTTACTGCTGCTATAATTTTTATAATGGTTTTGCTGCTATTGCCTGCATAAATATGGAACATATATATTTGCAATCAGAATTTTTCTGATTCTCAGAAGGTGAATGAAAAGTCATGAGATCCTTCAGTCTTAAAGAAAATGCTTTATTATTTACTCTGGATGTGGATATGGAGAGAGATCCCTTTAAAGTTGCTATAATGAGAAATACTACCAAGGATTTTATCTTAAGAGATGACTTAACCATTCCAAACATGGTCTATCAAATAAATTCTGTCAATTGTCTCTACATGGAAAAACCAAGAGAAATATTTATGAAGAAGCAATTAAACAAGAAGCAATGTTATTATAGACACAAGGCAATAATTAACATAAACCTTTCTCATTATTTGTTTGAGTTCTGTCTATTTATGTCTTTGTAGTCTCTTTTAATAAGTGCGGGTAGTTCTGAGGACTTTTTGAATGTTGCTGCTAAAGATAGATAGATAGATAGACAGATTTGTAAATATGCATCAAATCAATTCAGTTTCAAATTTTTATAGCCTAATCTTAGTCATCAAAAAGTTTGCCACATAGTTACTCATTCAAACTTCCAAAGAAATAATAGAGAAATAGTGGCATATCTCTTTTTGATATTTCTAATAAAATTTTGATTAATTAACAAAATAGCTGACTAAAATGTGCAATACATTCTTTTTAATCAAAGGCACAATGAAGAAATATGAGATATACTCAACTTATTTTTTATCTGATGTTAAGTTTTACCAGAAAAAAACTTGTGAATGTGCAGTAACATTTGAATTCTCAAAGTCTTTCTGGGCAGGCACCTTCAGAAGGGTTTAGAAGTGCAGTCATTCCAGACAACCCCTGCTGTCCATGCAAAACATGGACATCTTCTTTAAAGGAATATTAAAGTTAGTAATTATTTTTCTCTTAGTGTGTACATAAAGTTTCCAAGGGCTATAGAAGAAAGTGAAGAGAATGAAAGGATGAGTTCTACCCTAAGATTTCATTTTTCTTTAGATTCTTTCAGGCATTGATGTGAGGCTCATCAGTCATGTTTCCCCAACGGTGTAAATGTATTGAACTGAAGCTGTGTACCTCACTCTGCATATTGGATGGACAGCCTTTCGTGAGAGGCAGTAGGCAATTTAGAGGTGAGTGATCTGGAGAGGTCTGCTTTAAGCATTTAGAATTTTGCTCTTACAAATCTCTTCTGTTCTTTAGGAATTTTATATTTTGTAATTTACAGCATTTCTACTTTACTTTTTTCCACTTATATCTACTTAAGAGGCTCAGGCATTCCTATGACGTGGTGATTCTTCATTGTCCAACACAAAGCCTAGCTCCCACATTAAATATTCCCTATTTATTCCCATTTGTTCTTTTATTCCCATTACAATTCTGCTTTTATCCCCCATCTGTATTCTTCAACCCCTGCGAAGTGACATAATGGCACAAAGCTTGATCTGCAGCTAGCTCACAGAACACGTATTCTTTATAACTGTGTTTGATTGTAAGTGCAAAAAACATTTTGCAAAGGCATTTTAGGGAAAAGTCATTTGTCTTGAAAGTAAATAAGTCACTTTCCTTTGTCAGCTGTCAGATAAGATATTATAGTCTGTCTTTAGCTCCCTTTAGTGAGCATACTTAGAAGACTGACTATTTCTGTGGGAAAGTAATTCTGAGTAGGAAATTTTACCAGCAGGCAGTTAATTCATCTGGAATCCTCACTGACAATCTTCAGAACAGGACCCTCTCATCTGAAAAACACAGCCACTTAAATGCAATAACTCATCTACTATTTTAAATAAAATTGAGTCACAAATATAAGTCTGTGAACGTGTTTTGCATTCTTAAATTATCCAGATGATTTTAAATTTGAACCCTAATGTTTTCATTTAACTTTCCAAGGGGGCATACTGCTTTGTAGATGTCACCTTTTTTTTTTTTCCATTCATTTTTATTAAAGAAATAGTTCCCAGGAAGGCATTCTGAAATAAGGTGCTTGTTTTGGCAGGAGACAGAGACAGAGAAGAAAGGCAGTAAAATTTGCTACTGATATTTGTATGGGTTATGTCATCTGCAATGTCCCTATGTATGTTTTCATATACATAGGGACATTAAAATAAATCTAAAATCTGTGCATATACTTCATTATTATGTACCATATAACGAGGGAAGTTTGATTTGAGCTCATTAAATGAATGACATGTCCCTCATAAAAGTTTCAGAGAAACTGCTGGCAGTAATCTATACAAAAATCTTTTTTTTTTCCTTGCGTCACCTAACCACCTCATTCCTTTTAACCCAATTTCATTGAAGGAAATCAACTCCATTTTTGGAATACACCTGAAAGAGTGGGCCATTTAGTGATTTGAAAAAATAAATGAAAGCTTCTTCAGTTCATAAGATAATACTTTTACGATTTCACAGCAGTTACCTCATAAGTATAATGATAAACAGAAGACCTTGCTATTTTTCTAGCAGGAATAACTTATAAAAAAAGTATTATTTCACTTGTGGTTTTGCTGCACCAGATGTTTTTTTTTTCTAGGGATATTTTTAGCAGGCTAGAAAATTGACTGGATATCTTACTCATGGATAGCTAAGATATGCTATTACTGAAGAGCTCTTCAGAGTTCTTTACAGTACAGTTACAGTGATTGTAGGCATGATGATAGATTTTAATGGTACTGTTACTCATTTTACCACTGTCTGTTAGGATGAGGTTGCAGTTTCTTTCCACCTCCTTGCAAAGAAACAAGGCCTCCAAGCACAATCCCAATATTTATATTTAAATATTTAATAGCAATTATTAAGTCTAAGCAGAGGAAGAAATTGGCAGAAGTAGTTACTGATTTTCATGGATCACGTATTGAGTCTTTTTGGAGTTCTTATATGGAGATGTACTACCTTACAGTTTTAATCAGGTTTTGTTCAAATGCACACTAATAATAACATTTTGTAAACAGTTTGTATGAATTGTATTTATTCCTTAATAGAATGACTGTTACTGATACTGTCAGACAACTACTGTCATCAAAATGTGTTTGTATAATGGTCAAGTACCCTCTGAAATCTATAATCCATTGGAAGCTTATACTGGATGGAAGCATATGGTGCACTATCATTAACATATACCTTCAGATACATTGTAAGATGTATTCAGAAATATAGAGCAATAGAAAACTGCATTTTAATGCTGTGTGAACTCAAAACGAAACGTCACCACCTCACAACCAAAGCAGGTTTTCAGTATACCGGTCTTTGACAAGGTCCAATTTTTCAACTCAATTAGGTACGAAAACCAAGTGTTGAAACAGCTGAATTTCCCCAAAGAGCAGTAATTTTAATTTTTGCTCAGCTCCACTTAACATTACCTCAGTAACCTTCCTTTTTGCCTGTTAGACAGGTTTGTCTACATTACCGGTGGGAAACCATCCTCATTTATGAGGTGGGAAAGCAACCTCTGCAGAGCCATTACTTCCCCCTCCATAATGGTGTGAAGAGAGTAGGCTGAGCCTTGGTATTATTTCTTTCACCGAGAATGTAACTGCGCTAACACAGTGGCACCTGGCCATACAATTTCATGAAGTATAGAGCTGTTGTGTTCATCTATTCTACCCAGAGGTGATAGCAGAAGGTAAATTGTGGCTGAGTTACAATCTGTGTCTGGGGCACTGCAAAAAAATCATACTCTCTTTGCTCTTTCTGTGTGCTGTTGGCAAAGCATTTCTACAAAGTCACAGTTTAGCTATTATCTGTAGCCACCGCAAAGAGTGTGGTCCAGCAGTATTTCACCTGAATAATTGTTTGGCTAGGATAACAGTGTCATTAATGTCAATAAAATTATCACTGTGCTATAGGACTGAAAATAAACTTTCTTCTTGAAATGTGATCTAGAGAGATCACAAAGAAAGTCAAACACAAGTCATCTGCAATTACAGCAAATTTCAGATCTACTGTATATTCATGTACCATTTTTTAACAAAAATTTTTCGTTTCTTAGAAAGTCTACAGATATTTATTATTTCTTGCCTCAAAAAAAAAAATTTAGGAGAAATGAACTTATTCTCTGAAGATGCACTTCAACATTCATTGACCTGATGTTTGCACAGCAATGCAAGTCAATACATTTGTATTGCACATTTCTGTATTATATCATTTAACATCTCCCATGTTCAAGCTGAAAATTAGGAGAAAACAGTTTTTTGATACTCACCATGTGTTGCTTTTAAGGAGAAATCTAAGACATCAGTTCACGAACATAAGGGTGTTTTCTTTCCTGTGAAATTCCACTGAAGTTAGCAGGACTGTCCCAGGACAGTTCTGCTGCTCAAATTATGGACCCTGTAGTCCAGTCCCAGCATGCCTCTTTATTACCTCTATGTATACATATGTAGTATTGAAATATAATTACCCAAGACATCAACAGTACCTTTCTAACCAAATTCAACTTCATAAAAGTTTTACATTCACAAAAGAGTTTGGCCTATCCACACAGTTTTAAAATTATTTTTAACTTATGGATCAAAATTGATCTCTTTTTACTATGCTAACTGAAGAGGCACATATGCCAAGTATGATTAGGTACAACCACATGTAAGTTCATAACACAGTCATCATTCCTCTTTCCCCTACTTCTAGGAGAAAGAAGAATCTTATAACTGAGCATACAAGTTAATGAGAACCAAAAAACTGAATTTCTACCTAGTGTTACTAGCTACATATACAAGAGGTAATGACAATAATCTTTGCACCTTGATTAAGTGTTTTCAGGTACCAAGGGTTCATTGTTATTTCAGGCAAATCTCTGTGATCAATGATCTGTGGCATGGTAATGCTATAGCAAAATCCGAGTAATTAGTCCTTCTAGGAAATGACATAAGAAAGAACAACTGAAAGCATTTTTTCCATGGATTACTATATTTATTAAAAAGGATTCTCATGGATTGGCACAAGTGTAACAGGAGATTGAACCCAGTCAATCATAATTATTACCTGATTTCTGCCAAATTAATTGTAATCAATATAATGAAAGGGGATTTCTATCAGTAACTTATTTATGGTTTAATGTTTTGCTGTATATTAACTTAATATGCTACAAATAGAGCTTGCTGACTTTCACTGTTAAGGTACAGATCTCCAGGAAAGCCATTTTCTTAGAAAAGTTCAGTAACTTCAACGTTCTTCTCTTGGCCGCCTGACTATTTGCCTCATTGGCACACCTATGTAACTGTTTTCTAGGAACAGATTTGTCTTATCAGTCTCATTATCCACTGAGATTGAGAGCCAATGGCAAATAAGATTATTTTAAACCCCCTGAAGAATGTTCTGAAATTTTAAGGACAGGTGAAAACAATATTTTGTTGAAAAAAAAAAGAGAGATCTAGAGACTGTGTCTGCACAGGAAGAAGAGAACTCAAGTACTTACCAAAAACAAGAAGGAAAGAAAAAGAAAAAAAAGACACTGGAAAGTGCTCAATATATCAAGCTGAGCATTGCATATGGCTTTACAAGTTCAGTGTCCAGAAGATGAATGAGTAGAAACATATGCCAGAGATTAGCCAAATAATCCACTCTGCCTAGAAAAAGAAAAGCAACTGTATTGATCTTGCACATAATAAAAGCTTGATTTTTCCTTAGACATTTGGAAAACGGGATTCTGTCTGTTCTCACTAATGAAAGCAGAATCAACTACTGATACACTGTCCTCATTAGAGGCAATAACTTCACATAGTTTCCATTTATGCTTTGAAATAAAAATCGAATGGAACTGAGGAAATTTTAATCTTGTGAAATTTTAGACTTAAATGTTTCAGTTAAGAAAAATGTTTATTTGCCTTGTGTCCCTGAGATGCGTGCAATAGGAGCCTAATTTAATGTTGTTTTTCTGGAAAAGAATCTGATTTGATCTCTTGATGCAGCCCACTGAAAAAGATTTCCCTTCTTACATGGAGTTCCAGTTTGCCTTTTTGAGCAAGTATAGCAAGTATGTGCTTCTATTTGCTAAAAAATATATCAGAAAAAAGATTTTTTTTTTTTTTTTAAGGCTCCTGTTCTTCAGATTATTTTGCAGTGTCATGGCATGGTATATTATATATGCCGTGTCATTTATCCCAGTTTATCATTCTTTAAGTATAGGTGTTTTTCTTTTATTTCAAAACTTGGACTTTCTCATTTACATTACTGATAGTGCATCACAATTGTCATCCAGTAGTCTGAATCTGGCCTAGTAATTTAGCAAATAAAGAGAAGCAATTTCTGTATAATTTGATGTATATGATCTATTTTAGAGCAGATGGAAGAGATTAATCAGCCCCTAAAAGCACAAACTTGACTATCTTAAAAGTAGCTACTTAGACTTTAGAGAGTTCAGTTAAGCAAGATATAATTTTCCCATGATGCTCAGTCATGTATTCAACCTGCTATATTTGGCTTAAATCTAAAACTAGGAAAGAGTTAACTGCATGCAAGAACTCTACTATCTTGAAAGAACCAGGCCATTATCTATATCTGTAGAAGAATTCATTATTATAATGTGTAATTTAATGATTTTATAATCAGTTCTTTAGCTGTCTCTCTCACTGAAGTATTTCTTTTTGTACTTGTCCGATAAATAGTAGTAACATTTAAAATTGTTTATCATTCACAAATATTCACGTACTAATGAAGCATTAAATGCAGTAAGAACATCAGACTGTTAACCATTGCATAAATTCTATGGGGCCTGTCAAGACACTGACAATATGAAAGAAAAAAAGTTAAAATGATCACTTTCCTATAATAGGAAAAAAGAAAGAAAGAAACTCACAATAGCTGTTAATTAGACACAGGCAAAAAATTAAATACCTATGTGCAAAACCAAAAAGAAATTTGTCAGTGTGAAAAATTCGTTAATTCCAAGGAATTATTCTTCCTGTGTGTGTTTCTAAAGAGAACCCCACTGTAAAGTCTTTCTCCTGAAACAATGTTTTTCTGTGTAGTTAGATAGCCCTGACAATGCAGAATGACACACATTTATGAAAAGTATAGACAAACACTAGCTTGACGATTACTGTGAAATGATTCCATTCATCTCCATGGAGTGTTAAATGTGAGGCCTAATTAACAGAATCTGCTCACCGTTTTACTGCTGATCATTCTCCTTTAAATACACAGCTAAAGCTATCTATTTTGATTAAATGGCATTGTTAAGCTTAGAGACAGGGGAGCTACTGAAGCCATAAATCCAAAAAAGCATTCAGGGTGCAGAAACTCAGCCTTTGAATACGCTTCTTTTTTTGTGAAGTTAATTTTTTTTACTTAGTTGATTGTTGTTACTGTATTTTTTTTTTCCAGGGTGAGACATTAATTCCTTAAAGAAACTGTATGAAACTATGAACTACTTACTTAGTAAATAATGTCAAAGGTTTTTCAGCTACCAAGTCTGTGAGCATATTGAGGGTTAAACTGATGGTGACTTTCCACAGCTACATTTTTCAATATATTTACCACAGTTAAGAAGTTGTTAATATATGGCAGTTTGGTCTTTTCTTTTCAAAATACTACGAACCAAAATCAGCCAGGAAAGAAAACTGTGGAGTGAAAACAAAGGGCAAACTCAGAACGTTCCTGAGAAGAAAAAAACAAGGCAAGCCTAAGTTTAAATCTAGAGGCCACAATTACATGTGTTCAGCACATGAGCAGGAGACATGATTCTAGTGGGTGTGAAAGGTACTCTGTATCCTTAATATAGACTTCATACACTTCCTTCGAGCATCTGCTAACATTTTAAATTTTGAAGTGGAAGTTTTAAAGATACTGACCAGGTGGCAGCAATATCTTAAAACCTGTGAAATGGAGATGAATTAATAGGTAGATGGAAGTTAGAGTGACAGGAGACCTGAGACATTTATGTGTTCATTACGCTCATGGGCAGTACATGTCTGGGTCAAAAAAAGCAAAAAGTAGTTTTCAAGCCATCTTTAATCCAGTATGATTTTCAGTGTGCTGATGGTTACGACAAGGGATATGGAGCATGGCACCTCAAAAACAGAAATCCAGGATGGAGAAAAATAAAACTGTAGTTCAAAGCATGACTCTGTCAGTCAGTCTGTTTAAGAGGCAGACAAGAAACTGTTGCATCCATGAACGTGGATCCTTTTGGCTATGTCTTACTTCAACTCTGAATAACACCTCTGATAACTAGGGGTCAAAGATATGCCACTCTCAAAATCTAGATATGCACGTCATGATCAGTCCATAATGTTTGCCACAATTTTCCCTGATATAAAACAGAGATAATACTACCGATCTAATTCAGATATCTTGGAAAATGATTAACAGAGTTAAACACTAAACTTTTTATGAATGAGATTTCGGTTACTAGGAAGTGCATCAGTTAAATAGCTACTTGAACTGTAAGCGTGAACACACCTTATTTGACCATAGATAAGTCAGCACACTCCAAGCCTTGCTTATGCTCGTGTAAATTTGATTCTGTATCTAACATTATTAAGCACCAGAGTAAAATAAGGCTATTTATATGGTGGTTAAGAGAAAAGGAAATCTTTTTTTTTAAAGAGAGTTTGGAGAGATGAATTAATCTGAAAGCAGCAAAACTTCTAGTTTTCAAAACCTACCTTATGGAAAATATTTGTGTAAAGAGATTAATAAATACTTCTGGTAAGAAAACAAGTGTTTAAGCAAGGACAATTTTGACTGGAGGTCCTCATTACTTTAGTGTGCAGTTCTCATCAACATTACCATGTAATAAGAAAGTTTTAAGTAAAGCAATAAGAAATTTTTAAGAGAATAGTAAATCAAAACATTTCAAAACTGTATTTTTTTATGAGGAGGTCGCTGAATATTTTCTATATCAGTCAGAGTGCAACACTTCTCTTAGTAAAATTGCCTCTGGTTTCAAGAAGTCTGATGTTGATTAAATCAATTACAGAATGCAACATATTAGTAAAGCTGGTTTCAGATACACCTCCTTTTTGTTTGCATTTAATTTGCATAATAACCTTTCAATCGAGTCAAATGCTCTGGGAGACAGAATGCACGTATCTTTATGTGATATTTAATCAGTGATTGTCTACTTTGATTTGGATGAAGCATAAGCCCATCTGCTAACTTCTCTTATTATTACCCATTTCCTGAAAACAATATTATTCTCTCGATGACAGAGTGGGTTTACTGGCTAGCAATTTATTCAGATTCATATATCCTTTCCCAGAGATGTGTTGTTGTTGAGCTTTCTTTTTAAGATGGGTGTGGGAGTAAGGGTAGTCAGACAATCATTACTCCTTTCATAATACAGAATATTTTTTCTGCTCTGAAAACAACTGCGTTCAAACTTAGCTAGAACTAGTGCTATGGTTTTCACTCCAGCAGAGTTGCATGACCTGATAAAGTTGTGTTAATATTATCAAAATTATGTATCAGCTGTTCTGTTGCACAGGTCATTCTGTTCCACAATTCTTCTGTTGCACAAATCTCTATCACAAGTCAGCTGTAAAATGGTATGCCAAAACTTCTTCAAAGATCTTTCAAAATTAAGTGTATGTTGTGTTCCTTGAACCCATGAGTAGAACACTAGCACTGTAAAATATTTTGTTTAACAACAAGACACCAGGAAATTATTGCGATTTAATATGCGACAATATGTTGCATGCTGAAACACTAAAATGTTGGCTATTTAGAGAGATTCTGGTGAACTTCAGATGTAGAATAGGAACCCTGTGCTCTAGAGGTTTAATTCTAAGTTCTGTTTCATCAAGATAGAGCAGAAAGAAACCTAAAAGGCTTTCAATAATTATCTAGTGTAGTACCTTAGCAGTAAATTTTTGGCAATGACATAGCAACAGGGGTTTTAAAGATGTTTTAACAGAACATTTGAAAAGTTGAATTTTTTATCACATTTGTTTTATTGTGGTAACTAATATGCTGCATCTATTGCAAGTAAGTATTCTGCTTATTAAGACTACCTTTGAACGGTTTTCAGATTTCTCTGGATCCATGCAGAGAAGAAAAGATTAGGGAGAACAGAAAAGGCTTTTTAGCAAACATGCAACTGTGAACTGCTGTAGGCTTAAAGTCTGTAACTTTCTGCCTTTATACATCTGGACCTACAATTACCAGAAGAAGCCAATGCTCAAATCCTTGCCCACAGCTTCTGTCCTTTTCATAATCTAAAACCACTCAGACTCTCAAAATAGCAAGATTGACTTCAATTTTTTTTCAGATAACACATAGGTTTTGTAATTATTTTGGTGTCCATTCTGGCAGTCTCCAGGAACATTTTATTTTCTTTTTACTGAGGATGGTAGTGTAGGAATTTGAAGAAAAAACTAAAGATCTTTTCTATATGGAAAGCTTCTTTTTACACTGTAGGTCTTATAGACTCAATTTGGTCAGAAATGCAAGCGATTAAGAGCCATCAATGACAGGGGGCCTATGGTATATGAATGGTTTTTTGTATTTGGTCCCACTTCTATGTACCCTGGCTTCCCAGCTGAAAGTGTAGATTTTCAAAAATTGTAAGAAATAAAAATATATATGTTAAGCCTTCATATACTACCAGAAAAAAAGATACATATATTTCTATGTAGATTCCTAAGATAACAGAACTATGGGTGATAAGAGTTAATTACTGAAAAATTTATGTATTCACATGGCTCCAGAAGCACAGATCTTAAAAAAAAAAACCAAACCAAACCAAACAAACAAACAAACAAACAAACAAACAACCTGTATCGTATGCTGGGATTCGTGAAAAATGAGTAGGTAAAACAGCAACACACAGCTCATCACTTCTGTTGAAAAAGTATTGTATTAATTTATAGTAGTCACTCTAGTGTAAGCAGATCTGGAAATACTCAGCACATTCCATTCTCTCTCTTATTATTAAAAAAAAAAAAGAAAAGAAAATAAAAAAAGAAGATATACTACCATGCTACCTTTCCAGCAATCGGTCACAGAAAATACCAGTCTGGTAGATTTACCTTAGTATCTTTGAACTTTGTGTGTTACAGTGTCACCATGGTTATGGAACTATTTCTTTGCATGGTTCATTTTAAAAACACAAAAAACATGCAGTGAAAAAGCCACTGCACAAAGGAAGGATATTCAGCAATGGAATGCAAAAAGGCTGAGTGATACCAAAGATTCAAGTGTAATAATATGCAAGATCCAATTACCAACAGCTGGCCTGCATCCGAGTGGATTTTGTGAAGGATGTGTGAAAGATTCAGCAAATAATTTATCACACAGCATTACTTATGTAAACCACTAAAAGCATGACTTCACATTTGGAAGTATTTGACACAAAAATCTAAAAAATAATTTCCCTGGTTTATATACGTTATTTAGAGATCACTCACAAATCAGCTGTATTACAAAAGGAGTCTCTTTCGAAAGTCACATCTATATCAGAGCTTTCAGGTATGTTTTTGAGAACGAAGGTTGCAGCAAGTGTCTCCGTACGTGGTGGTTTCAAACTGTGTTCTGCAATTCTGAACTTCTGAATTTAGGTGGCAATAACACAGCTGCCTCACCATTTCGTGTGGTTGGTTTCTCCAATACAGAAGTACTTGCAACTAATAAGTTATGCATGCTTGTTCTGCTTCAATTTCCCCATAATGTATTGATAAAAGTAATTCAAGTAAGCAGAACCTGCAGCTTCCTTGGGTTTCTTCTGATAGTAAAAGCCTCTGCAGTAAATTTTCTTTCCTGTACGTTGAAGAAATGGTGAAAAATTTAAAAAGATGGACCACGGCACTATGTCATGGTCTTTCCCAAGACACGAAAAAACTCATGAAAATCTTAAATAAATGTCAGCATTTCCACTTCACAATAATTTCTATGTATTCCCAAATTATACCTCAGCTGTGTACAAATAAGGCAATAATTTAATTGCTCTGTGCTATTTAACCAAAAAAGGAAAGCTAAATAAAGCGTTTTCATGAACACACTTGTCATACATCAGTAGGCAACTAATTTCTGTATAGTCACAGAGACTTGCTGTGGTTTAACTAGACCAATACACTTGATTGAAATGGAACAACTAGTCCCTGCATGACTAAAATACTGTGGCTAAGATCTCTTCCGCAACAGTAATCTATTCCCATTTTCATGTGTTATGCAAGGGAGCTTTCATCAATAGACATATTTGATCTCCACAACTGTGGAAACACATTTACCCTCTCTGACGTGGGGAAATACTGGGATGGCCATTTCATAAATTGAGAGACACATTAAGAGCTAGACACTTAAAGGGATTTTGGCATGCTGCCACCAAACCGGAAGTCAAAGCTCCAACTAAACTTTCTATGCCATGCCTGGAGGAAATTATCCCTTCAAGAAGAAGATTCATAGCAGTCAGCATGATGAACCAGGGATATGCTTAAACTGGAGAATAGGAAATGATGGAGAGAGCACGTCATTTGACTCTCATACCTCTTTTTGACATTGATATATCAGCTCTGTAGACTGCAACTGAGCATTGAAGTACATGATCTAGCTCTGTACTGAAAGTGTCTCAGCATGAAAAATAAGCCAACATTTTGCTCCATTTGATGACAATACACTACTTAATCTGAATAATTTAGGTCTTTATTAGCTTTACATTAGAGTATATCTTTTAGGCTGTAGTCTGAAGTCCTGAACCTTTTCCTTGAAGTAAAAAACAGCTGTTTCCCTGAGAGAGAGAAGCCAACTTCCATTTTCTTTAAAACATGGCCAATGGTAAAGCTGCTTTTTGTTAGAGTGCTTGAACTCAGGGCCTTCCCTCAGCAGTGGAACATTGAATCTGAATTTTCTATCTTCTAGATGTATACACTAACCCTAAGCTTAGAGAGCAAGCATTCTGCGTTAAAATACAAAAACAGCCCTAGGAAATGACAACTGGAACCAGGAGTCAGATTTTCATTGGAGAGCTATAGTCACTAGCGTAATAATGTGTAATTTTTGCTTCACAGAGACTCCGTGTCAATGTGCTGGGAAGAGTGTTCAGGCCTCATTACTGCATCCTCTAACTGCATCCTTTCCTACATCTGGCAATGCGTTCTTTCTATACTGCATGCATGTAGAGGGAAAAGTTGGATTTCAGAATTTTGCAGTCATGGAGCTTGAAGGAAAATCCTAGAATACATTCCTCCTCTCTCCCTAAAGATTTGTGGTAAAGTACTTGGGGTAAAAAGAACCATGAAAATTTCTCACACACAAAAAAGTTTTCATAGCAGCTACCTGTAGCCACCTATGTATATATTTGTGATAAACTATATACATACACACCTGTATAAATATATGTTTTCAACTTCTGCATGACAGCTTTATGACATGTTCAGCGTTCTTCTGAAAATGAGCCATAAAATATTTACTCTTTTTAAACACACAGTACACACTGGTCAACCACAGAAATACAGGGAGGGCAACTGGGCAAAATTTTTTTACATCTTTCAGGAAGGCTCTTAAGTCTTATGGAAATATATATACTCACTTGAAGGCTTAAGAAAGGCTACTTTTTATAGAATCCATAATTCCATTCTTCGTAATTCCTAGCAGTTTTATGAACCATTGGGTTGAATGAACATCTCTCAGACCTGCAGGTATCATGCACTGACATGTGTTTATATATCTGCATTTGTGTGCTGAAAATATTTGTACTGCAGCTTTTTAGAAAACATCCATATTTTGCTCCTAGTTTTGACTGATTCTTTACAAATTACAGTAGGCCATAGACATAATTTTGTGTATAAGCAAGCACACAATACTCAGGGATGAGTGCACATCTTTTTCTTATAACAGTGGTTAGATGTTTGAAGTTCCTTTCTAAGATAGATACAATCTGTTCTATTGCCTACAAACATAGGAGTGAAAGCAATTACCTTTTCCAGGCAATGAAAATTTACAAAAAATAAGTATCTGAAACATTTATAATAGTATAGTATATGTTATGAGTTTGTTATTCTGTGGTATTACAGCATGACTGTTTTGTGGGGATATGAACATGGTTACTGTTGGTACATCTGTAAAACTATTCTCATGGAGAAAAATTATGTGATGGATAATACAAATGTGTTTACATTTTGCTCTTTCCTGGTGTTCCAGGATTTTTCATGTATCCATACACAAATAAAAGTAAACTAATATCTTGATATTCCTTTTTCATTTAGCTGTAATTCAAGTTCTCTCTTCTCTGATGAGGAGAATTTGATTGACAAAGGGCTTTCTACTGAAGAGTAGTGGTATCTAGGCTTCTCAAGCTGTTGTCTTTCTCAAAGACAGATGGTAAATCTGTCAGCAGTTGCATTCTGCACAACAGCAGCCCAGATGCTTTTAAGCTTTCTGTGTGAAGCCTCTCCACCCAAGAGTACCAATGGGCTGCTTGCCAGAGAAAGGTCCCCACGGCAAATTAGCTGCCTCTGAATTCAACTCCAGCTGTCTGGAAAGTCAAATGAAGGCAGCTTGTTTGGTCATACACCATTTAATGCGAAGAGTCTGCTTCTTTATAATTAAAGCAGCCTTCTGTGTATCAGTCCAGCTGTGTCCTGAAAAAAACACCTATGTGACTTTCATTGTTTGAAATAGCAACTTTCCTTTTACTGCACCTTTTATTTTTTATTTAATGAAGGCTATCCTTCTAAAGATTATTGTTTTGTACCTTTTCTGAATGCATGTGTTTGCCGTCGTGAGATACAGTGTTTGCAAATCATTTAGTGCAGACTAAAGGGCCAAAGGACAAAGAATAACGTGTGAAACCTTTTCCTCATTATTCTTCACAGCTGAAGGCCTTGCACTTCGTCTTTACCGGATCTCTGGATCCATCTCTAGTATGACTGTGACACACTGTAAAATTGATAAAAAATTGATGCCAGAAATCACAAAATACATGAAAGTCAGACTTCTGCAATTTTGATTTCTTTTTCAAACCACAGTCACCTGTAATCAGTTCGTGGGAGAGAGAAAATCTCCTGCAAGATTATGGACCAAATTTCACTTGCATCAAAAATACTTTTAGAGTGGATTCACTGATTGAAACCTTCATCCAAAAAAAAAAATAAGATTTCTATATGCAGAAGCATGTATCCTACATAAGACCTTCCAAGATACAAGAAACAAGAAATAGCTAAATTATGGAGGAAACATGGTGTCAATTTGATATACAAGTTTAGTATCATTCCTTCAAAAACATAGGAATGCTTCGATTTGATACCAGATTAGTGTTACAGACATGAGCTGTTTAAGATTAAGAAAATGGTGATGAAGACTGAAAAAAATGCTAATTCCAAAATCAGTGAGCCAGAAGACAACCAAAAGATCACAGCTAGAAATAGAGAATGAAAATTATGCAAATAAAGAGCATTCACAAGAATGAATTTTTGAGAGTAAATAACCAGATAAATTAATTATTCCCTTTCTTAGAATGGAAAGGAAGATGATAACTCTTTAAGATTATGAGATACTGGAGTGACAGCAGTCATGCAAAAAAGTGGTGTCATCAGGAGAAATAGAAAGAAGAGAATTCCAGTGAGCTCCCAGGCTCTCTTCTTTTCCTCTGTTCCTGTTAGGAACAGCACAACAAAGGCCCTGTTGGGTGTATTAGCTTGGCTGCAACCTAACACCTGTTATGGAGTTAGCACTGAAGATAAAGCCTTACAATATAAAAGCCTGTTACTGAGACCTGGGTTTTAGAGTCAGTGCAAGTACAGTCAGAAGCTTCTTTGAAAACTAATTTAACAGAGTCTCCACAAAAGTGATGGCAAAAATAGCAATGAATGTGTCTTGGGGTGACTTTATGATGTGTATTCCCTAACACCGCTCTATGTGCAGCTCTATGGCTGGTCTGATGGCAGCAGTGTTTATAATTGATACTAACACAGTCAGTTACAGATTTCTTTGTTCTTTCTCCACACCCACTGCTGCACTTGACTGGTCTTTTTCCTCTTCTCTTCTGGACAGTTTCAACAACATTGGAACTCACCGGGAGAACCTCCGGGAGGCCTGGAGGCAGGGGAAGGCCCACACCAACCCAGCTCCAAAGAGGAGGGAGAGCCCACACCCAAAGAAGGACTCTAAAATCTTCCCAGGTTTCTCTCTTGAGTGAGAGGTTTTATTATTCAGCATTATAATTCTTTTCCTATGTGTCTGTTAAATAAATATTTTTTTTCCCTTTCACTTTCCTCCAAGAAAATATTTCTTTCCTGAACCTGGTGGGGGACGGGCAGCTGCAACCGGTCTTCTATCAGAGGACATTCAAATTTTAGACGTTTCTCTTAATTTTGTCTCAAACTGGGACAGAATGTTACAAAAAGAGCAACCACATTTTCCAGAATGCCTTAATACACTCGACACTGTGATCTGAATTATCTCCTTTACTTTCAATTAATCTCTGCTTATCTGAAATCCTATCACAAGCTTGCATATTACTTCATTCACTTAGCTACTGTAATAAGTAGGGTCTGCTGTCCTGGTAATGGGAGACAAAAAAATCCAGCAAATCAATTCACAATCACGCTTCAGTGTGTACTTTACCCAATTCAATATTGATTTTAGAAGCACAAGCTATTTCTCATCTGCAACAGTCCAGCAAGTTGTACACCATGAGAAAGCTGGAACTGAGATTTCCAAATTACTTTATGAAGCATTTGCTCCTTTTCTATGTCTTATGTGCTTTTGCCATGTATTCCTAACTCAGAATGCTGGATATCTACGCATAGAAATAGATGTTAAGTAAAAAAAGAGAATAAAAAAAAAAAAAAAAAAGGAAACCTTTTATCCCATCTATGTAAAGCAGTTAAACCCTACTTTCTTATGTGTTAACCTTAATTCTGTTTTTTAACTGAAAATACAGCTTGAACATCTCATCTTCTGTAGAAGACAAAAGGGATTCTATGGAAGAGACACTTATCCTTGTGTTACAAATTCATCCAGCTGTCTGCCATGCTAGCTTTTTCTAACTTTAGCCTACCAGATCAGCCATTATAAATCTGCACATTTTTCTCAGGAAATCCATGTTTAAATTTCTAAAAGTTAACAAGTAGCAAAAAACTATCTGTGTAATTAATGATGTTATTCAAAGTCTTGTGAGAACACAGCAATTTTCAGGTTATACCCTTATATCACTAGCTATTGGATAATTGGCTGGAAATGTGTATGGGTCTATTTGGTAATTAGGAATATCGAGAGTAAATTGAAAGATTGAATGTAAGAATAGTTTTATTAAAATCCAGACATGGAAGAAACTGATTAGACAAGATAGCCCATACTCCAGCCTAACACAGGTTGCTCTTCATGATATTTGGTCAAATTTTATTTAAAGAAGCTAATAGGTGCATTATTTTAAAAGGTTCTCTTTTCTTTTCAGTTTAATATGTCAGCAAAGAATGGATAGTAATTCCCTCTGAATGCTGACCTTACCTGTAAATAGAGTATTTTAGTGGATTATTTGCACAAATTAAACATACACACTGGATTTCCCCCTCTTTCTTTCTTTTCTCCCTATTCAATTAAAGACCATCGTATTTCAAAATAGTTCTAAAGGTTTCCAATCTACTTTTAGTTAATGATTTACATCGTCAGTATACTGCTTAGAGGTTACAGGTTTCTCATAAATAATGTTTCTTCTTGTTGCATGCAATGGCAATTGAGAAATCGCCCTGTCATTATAATTCAACATGTTAGTGTATAAATTAAGATTCATAAATGACTCAACTGAAAAAAATACGTGGTCAAAACATGTGGCTAAATCGTTAAGCTATCTTAGGAGATGTTTTAAATCATTTGTATTGATTAATTACCAGACCTTAAGTGAGGTAAATCAAAATAATGTTAATGACTTCAATGCCACTATGCCGTCTCATTGACAAAAAAAGGAACTTTTCCTGGAAAAGTCATGAAGTTTTTACCCATTCCCTAGTGTAGGTCCTCAACTGAAGTATTTCATCCATTTTCATACAGTAAACTTTAAGATGTATGCTGAAATGCGGTCCAGAGGGAAAAAACCTACCAATGAAACAACAGCCACCGCAAAAAAGATCAAATGTTGTCCTATTCAATAAATCAAAAGAAATATTTATCCTAAACCCCAGACATTTACAATTAAAAAAAGTCTTGAAAGAGCGTTTTCTGTGTCTATTGTGTACCAAAAAAAGCAATAGGTTTAATTGCAAAATAAAAAACAAACAAAATAATTGAAAGGAAAAAAAAAAGGGAGATTGAACTTCAAAAAAGGTTTTCTAAAAACCCAAAAGTAAGAAAAGTAAAGCATGAGAATTGTTGGCTGAATGTCTCTAAAGTATATATCACTGAGTGGTTTAAAAAGGAATTAGGTAAATATGCACTCAAAATCATATAAACATCAAGAATCCTGTGTTGTATCAAAAGAGTGGTTGAGGTGACCTTGCAGTGATCCTTCCATGATTTTTTCCATCTTTCTACTATTACTGTTCTTATTTAGCCATTTACTCTTAAAAGCAAGTTTGATTGATTGAACTGGAAGGAATTTTTTTTTCCCCAATTCCTACAGACCTAAGTACAGACAACAGATTTTGAGAGAAGTTCTCATACACTCTGGCATTTGTAAGCTATAAGGGAAAAATGCATTGGAAGAGTAAAACATAAATAAACCACATATCCGAAGAAGGCACACACGTAATTCTTGGAAGAGATACTGCAAAGGTGAACAATGGCAAGCACGATGACCCTCAGAAAACAATCCCTTGCTGTGTTACATCATTATTAGACACTGAGTTCATCGTAAACTCAAATGCCTCTTGGTCCTCTTGCTGGGCACTGCTATAAAAAGCCCAGCTCAATCCTCTTTGCACCCTTCCATCAGGTATTTATATATTCTGATAAAATTTCCCCTGAACTGGGCTAAAGAGTCCCAGCTGTCTCAGCCTTTTCTCATAGAAAAGATGTTCCAGTCCCTTATTCGTCTTTGTCACCCCTCATTGATCTCTCTCCAGTATGCCAAGGTCTCTGATACTAAGAAGCCCAAAGCTGCATAAAGTACTCCTGGCGTGGCCTCGACAACAAGTTGGCACCTACTGGCAATACTTTGCTTAATGCAAGCCAGGATACTGTTAGCCACCTTTGACACAACGGCACAGTTTTGACTCATGCTCAACCTGGTGTCCACAACGACCCCCAGGTCCTTTACATCAAAGGTGTTTTCCAGAAAAACTGTTCCCAGAATATTTTGGTGCATGGGGTTGTTCCTCTCCCTGTGCTGGACTTTCTCCTTCCCCTTTTGGAACTTCCATGAAATTCCTGCCAGCACATCTGTCCATTCTGTTGAGGTCCCTCCGGATGGCAGCGTGACCCTCTGGTGTATCAAACACTCCCCCCAGTTTTGTGTCATCAGCAAACCTGCTGAGGTGTACACTGTGTCCACTCATCCAGATCATTAACGAAGATATTGAACAAGACTGGACCAGTATTGTCCCCTGAGTTACATGACTAATTACTAGCCTCCGGTTAGACCTTGTGCCACTGATCACCACCCTCTGGGCCCAGCCATTTGGCCAGTTTTCCGTCCAACTCACTGTCTGTACATCTGGACCATACATCAACAGCTTCCCTCTGAAGCATTTACCAGAAACAGTGTCAAAGGCATTACTGCCGTCACAGTAAACAATATCCACTGCTTTCTCTTCAGCGATTTTTTAGTATTTACACTGCAGTTTGCATTGGGTACAATGTGCTGTCCTGCTGAGTCAGGTGAAACTCCCAAAGCTGCAACAACTCTTCACAGGCTTAGTATTTTCCTCACCTTTTAAACCTTCTAAAGTGCGTGCACTCTCCTACACATCCTGGTTTGGATCTGAGCATGCTCTTTAAAATCTGTGTGCTTGTGAGTGTGAATATGCTATAGCAAATGTACTATGAATGTCGCTCTACTAGATTGTTCAGTATTTTAGATTCGTGAGTTAGGCCTTACAGTGAGTTAATGTTGAGCTATAGTAAATTCAACATGAATCTTTTGTTAAACTATTTGAACTATAAATTAAGTGCTGTTTTAAGTGCTATTAAACCCTTAGGCCTTAACAGTTTGTAAAGTCTGGGGCTCAGTTTAACGAGGAGGTCTAGTCTAAATCTCATGATTAAATGGGAGGTTCTTCTTTGTTCCTTTTTATCCTTATCTTTTTCTACCCTTACCCTTTTCTCCACCCTGCACCTCTGTCTCAGTTGAGGCGGGCGCGCAACGCACACTAATTCTAACATAAAGTGCAGGCAAAAAGCGTTTATTCTAAAAGCCAGTGTCATATATATACACTTTTGTGTGTTTATCATTCGTGTTAGTTGTCCATTGGTTGCTCAACTACTACAGTAGATTTATTGGCTATTTTAACTACACTTTACTATTATTAGTTATCTACAACATAGACATCTCAAGAATCCAAACAAAACGCTAGCTGCAGCCTTGTTGCTGTTTACTCCCTCTATTGTTTTGAATTACTTGCTTCTTTCATCTAGATTTCTCACAGGTAGAAATGGACTGTGCTGAGACCAATGTCAGACTCAGACTCAGACAGGCTTTCTGACCTGCTGTTAATTCCCACACACCTCCAGCTTCCACATAGATAATCTTTGAATTGATTTTGGATTTAGATTGATTGATTTTAGAATTTAGTTTGTTTTTCCTCTCTTTGCTTTAACCATTTAGTAAGCCATAGAGTGAACCTTGCCAATGAACTTTGGCATGCTTTTGCTTGTATATTAAACATGCTTTTACAAATACCTGTGATGGTGATTCTTTAAGAGACCTTAAAACTCCCAATCATAATAGCATTAATCAGAAATGATCTGCACATGATGCCATGAATATTGATATCCCTATTTTTAATATGGTAATACCTAGGAACTTTCCAGTCATCAACTAGATTTCTACCACATAGTAGATGATAGCCTTATTCTATGGAAGGAAAATCTAAAGCAAAAAGGGAAAACGAAAAGGGGAAATAAATTGGAAAATAGAGAATAGAAAATAGAAAATAAAGATGAAAAAAAGGAAAATGAAACAGAAAGGGGAGAGGAGGAGGAAGAGAAAGAGGAAAAAGAGAAAAAAGAAAGAAAAAAGGGCGAATTTTATATCAGCTGATAACTACTAAACCAATCAATGTACTTCTCCTTAAAGGAAAAAGTGTTCAAATGCAACACAAAAGCAAATATTTTCTGCAATTTTCTCTGTCTTTATGATAGCTTACCTTACCCTAACAACAAAAGATGAATCTCCATCTCAGTAGAAGCTGCACACTGTATAGCAGAGAATTTATTATATTTTATCAAATACCAACCTGGCATTCAGCATTTGTAAATTGAGGCCTTTATGATACATGCAAGAATAAAAAACAGTCACTACATAAAATAACACACAGAGAAAAAATTTATTACTACAAGAATTCTAAGTACAATTTTATCTGTAGTTGTAATCCATTATTTGACAAATATAACCCTCAGAAAATTGTCGCTGAAATTTCAATTTGCAATAGGAAAAAAATCATCAGACTGAGACTTTCATTTTTCTGGATTAAGGGAAGCAGTTTTGAAACAAATATCTCTGTTGATGTTCATGTTCTAGTCACTTAATTAAATTTTCTGTTGGCCAGAAGGCACATAACAGTCACAGTTATGAAAAATGAGACTGAAAATAGATCAAGTTTCATCCATTAACATTGAATTCTAAGCATCGGAATTCATTCTGAATCTTTCACAAACCAGATTGTACCATCTCTCCATTTCAGATATTTAGTCACTGTCTCCAGTACTCTACACAATCAGAAAACAGATACAGGTTTAGAAGAACCCAGGACCTAATTCAGAATAGCACTTCATAAATATTTAATTCACAGATGTGTTTCCTTTGAAAGGTGTAAGCAAAGTATCTGTAAGAAAGCCAACTATTTTCCCTTGTCCCATACCAGACATTTGAAAGCTCCCTTGCAGCAAGAGGCAAGAAGGACTGGGGAAAACACTTCGTAGTACAATGAAAGGTGCACAATGAGGCAGAGACATCAGTAAGGTGAATTCAAAACTGAGGCAGTGACAGCATTTCCTTCACGTATGACTAATTTCTAAGAAAACAGTTTTTCTTATGACACACAAGATTTCCCTTCCACTTTTAAACTCACAATTGCCCTAGTCAAACTGTGGTTTTGTAGGACAAAATTTACTGTAATTTCCCTCAGCAATAGGGTAGGGTTTTCAAAAATTCAATCCTACCTTGGAAGTGATTATGTAATTGTCTATTCATTATGACCCAATGATTCCAATATTAAAACTGCTAGCCATGAGTATTACAAAAACCCCTCTGCCAGCCACACAAACTCAACCTGAAAGTCACCCTGTTTCTTTCCTTTAATAGACTAATAAAGACTTTGCGCATCAAATTACACCTCAATTACAAATGTGTGGCTTCATTGTCTTCTGATTATATTTTCGATGACACCTGTGGCACTCTATTGCCATCAATGATTTTATGCGTGTATAATCTTAGCTAACTAACTGGAATCTTCTCAACCTTGTCCTAGCTAGTGCTCTAAAAGAGATTGCATCATGCTACTGTTTTTTAATATGTCACAAAAATTAACATAGAGAAAAATAATTTTGGAAATCCTACTCTTTTTTTGTGACTATTATGCTGGTTTTGGCAGGAGTAGACTAAATTTTCAATGCAGTAGTTTACACATGGAGCTATCTTTCGGATTTGTGATGGAAGCAGTGTTGATAATTCTGAGATGTTTTCATTATTGATCAATTACTGACCAATGGTCGCAGAGTCAAGGTCTTTTCTGCCTCTCATCCCACTCCACAAGAGATGTGCACAGGGAGCTGGGAGGTGACACAGCCAGGACAACTGACCCCAATTGACCAAGGGTCCAGACCATACGGCTTCATGCTCAGCATGTAAAGCTAGTGGAAAGAGGAAGAAGGAGACGCTCTGAGGCATGGTGTTTGTGTTCCCAAGTCACCATAATGCATAATGCAGCCCTGTGTTTCTGGAGATGGCTGATCACCTGCCTGCCTGTGGGAAGTGGTGAATTAATTCCCTGCTTTGCTTTGATAGCATACACAGCTGTTGCTTTATCTCAACTTATGTGTTTGTGTTCCACGCTTTTGATTCTCTCCCCCTATCCCACCAGGGCGAGGGAGTGGGCAACTGTGTAGGGATGAGTTGCTGACTGGGATTAAACCACAACACAATTCTTTAAGTAGAGAATACCCTCTTAAGAAGCATCTATCTGTTTGGTCAGAAGAACAACAGAAATCTTATGCTTAGTGGCAGTATACCCTGACAGTCATCAGATATGTCTGCATTGCTGAAAAAATCCTACTGCAGACCTTCAAAATTGAATTCACAGAGTAATGCACATTCATGAGAAGGAGGAGCAGCTTCATGGACAAGAATAGACTCGAGCTGTCCATACACCATAAATACAGAGTTACAGTGTGAAGTCTAAGATAGTAAATTGTCCTTCAACAATGACTGTTACCCTGTGCTCATGCTTTAGATTTTAGTTTTCAGGGCTATTTCTGTTCTAGAGAGGAAGCTATTAGAAAGCCACATGATAGATGCAGCGAAGTGATGGATTTTAAAGGACATTTTGGTACATAAAGACAGGGGTCTATTAAGTAGGGTTTCTCGGATTTTCAGTTCCAAATTTTGATTAGAATCAATTGCCAAGTTCTTAAATGCCTTTTACAAGGCAATAGCTCTAAATTTCACTTTGATCACTTCTGATCTTCAGTTTATTCACTTCATTCATTTTTTAGTGATATTTTACTTGATAATCTAATTGTAATAAAATAATCTATGGAAAAGTCATGCATACTTTAGGAAAGTTTTGTTTTAAAACCCTTTGGAAGAGGAAACATCTTTGTAGTCCATAATCAGAACAATTAAGTGCCACAGCAATGAAAACACCTTTCCAAGAATAGTTCTAGAGATGTAGTGTCCTACGTCTATGTCTACGTCCTACGTGGTGTCCTAAGGGATGTAGTTGTGCCCATAAACTGTTCAACCTAACTGCAACATTTCATTTATTGGATGAAATTTGATGAATTCATTTAGCTAGATTAATGCATCAGTATCCTCATATATTGTTTTGTTCATATACGTCTGCTTATACTTTTATGTTTCTTTTAAATCCAAAATATAAATGCAGTGTCTATAAATTTATTCATATCAGCTGGATTTTAATGCGATTTGGAATACTCCAAAAGTAAAAAAATAATGGTTAGACTGTAGAAGGACATAGATTTAATTTTCTAGGCAATATTTATAATCCTACTTGAATGCTTTCATACAGAGGAGGTCACTGTTTCTTTCAGATCGGTAATCTAAAACTTCATTATATAGTCCTATCAGCATGAACGAAATGAGGAGTAAATATAGTAGCTCTTCAAAAAGAATCACCATATAAAATGAAAAAATGTTGAGGACAAACATTTATTTTCAAAAATATTTTTTCAGATATCATATTTTTTTTACTGTTTCTTGTCAAATCTTATTAAAAACTTCTTTTTCGGGAAAACAGTGGAAAGAAGTTTGGGGTTGGCTTTTTAAAGATAGTATCTTTTTTTTTTTTTTTTTTTAACAATAGAGCTGGAGTCATTCTTGATTTCAACAGACAAGGGATTTTTATTTATTTATGTACTATTTGTGATGGCATCTGCTCCAGCACTAGTGAATGTGTGGAACCAGAAAAGCATAAACTCTAAATTTACTCATAATATAGATATAAAATTTTTCTCCAGTGGTAAGACAATCTGACATCTGCTGTTCCTCAGAATGACTAGATTGAATTAATTAAAAAATCCTTATAGCTGTCCTGAAGGGCTAAGGAAAGTTAAACCTGAAAACCGCACTCATAGAAGAAAACATTCAGTGCAAATATAGGTTTTTATTTTAAAAAATGTATATTTATGTATTAATTTAGGCTAATCAACTTTAAATTGGAGTCTAAATGGTTTCTTATAGATAAATCAAAGATCACAGAATCACAAATAAGTGAAAGTATAAAGCATGTGGAAAATAATTTTCAAAAAACTGGTTTGGGGTTTGCCAGAAAACCCTTCAATAATAATATCTATAATATTAAGCTGAAGTTTACAGTCTCAAGCAATCAAATCTGTCATTCAGATTTCTTTTAGATACCTCCATTATCATCATGTGTCATTCCATTTGACAGCTACTCCAACAAAACTGCTATGTTTCTGCTTTGGTAGGTCTTGAACTCATCACTTTAAATACCCTATCAGCACTAAAACTCTCTGAAAGCCTAATTTTCTATCCTTGAATTTGTTTTGCCTCATACTGTAAAATCACAGATATCTCATAAAATGAAGCCTGAAGTCTATAAATGCTATGCAGTCAAACCAGAATGAAGAAACTTTATTTAGAAAACCATTTTGTCAAACTTGGTTTACACAAACAAATATAAATCAGGATGATATTAACATAAAGTATTTTACACCTTTAATGGATGACTTATTGCATACAAACAGCCTCAGTAGTATTGGAACTGCCTCTGACCTGAGCATCCAATCAATATTTCTCTTTTGAATAGCCTATTCTACACAAAATATTGAAAATATAAATTCTCGGTGAAATTTATGTTAATAAGACATTTGCCAAGGGTTGTTACTTTATGTATGTTGCCTTCCTGTACAAAAATATTATATCTACTCTTCACTTAAAATCAGAATGGTTTGGTTTGAAAAGGGCCTTAAAGTTCATCCAGCTCCCTCTCCCTCTTCACCATGGACAGGAACAAAGCTGATCCAAGAAAAGTAATAGGGCACTTAGTTCTTAACTCGTGTGACTAGAAGATTTTACCTAAAATGCATTAAAATAAAGTGTCCTAAAATACAATCAGTCATCACAAAGAAACCCCAAAAATAATATTTGAATATACATGAAGAAAAGAATTGCCTTCCTCTTTCTCCCTCTCTTCTGTGCCTGAGTATTGCAAGGTGCTAAAATGTTATATGGCTTGGAAAAAAAAATCGCTAAACCATCTGCAGCTTCTGAGATGAAAATGAAACTCAATTATCTTGCTCCATACTTGAAACTCAGAATAAATCAGTGATTCTCAACATTATACAAATAAGGCAGCACTGGCAAGTTGTGAAGGAAAATAAGTATATCAAAGAAAGAAAAACTCTGATAGAGATTTTTAGATGAAAAAATAGGAATTGAAAATGGCTGTAGAAGTTCCATACACAACAACAAATGAAAAATGAAGACAACAAATGAAATATGGCAACCCATCCTGACCCAAGAGGAAAAATGAGACTGAATCTTGAAATTTTATTCATCGATTTCTGGAAAGCTACCACATGCAGCAGTAAGATATCTCTACAGCTGCAAAGAGGTGTTCAAATGCAAATTTACACTCATATATCACAACCATATATTTCAAATTCAAGCAAGCTCAATACTTACATGTTTGGACACGATACACAGTGAATAAATGGCCAGCGACAAATAGAGAAAACTAAGTTTCTCCAAGCTGTTAAATAAAAGAATGAAAGTCTATTTACACTTGCCTGGTCCAGATTAATTTTCTGATTGCTGTTGTTTTTTCAGTTCATAGAATATTCTAACCACCTGTCTATCAGGCTTTTAACAAAAGAAAACAAACTACCAGGAACTATTGCAAATTACTATTTTAAGTTTTCAACCTATCTTTTCCTAGATGTTGCAAAAAGTGGCCTGACTCTAAAGTTTTAAAATTGCCTTTGAATCATCCAGTATGCTCCTCATCAGAAATATTACACTTCCAGAGGAATGTAGAGGAAATATTTCTTCCTGACCCTAATTATTGAATAAATTGTGTTCTGAAACTTGATTGATAGCCCTTAAAGCTTTATACTAGAACTACTAGGAAAACGCTTTTCTCATTTTTGTGATGTTGAATTATGCTTTGTAAATTACTAGGCTGTATGCCTATCTTGTCTTAATGAGCTCCACAGAGTAAATCCCCGTAGAAAACTTTGCTTTCCTCTACATTTTAAAACTAACTCTTTTAATGTTGAAAACCCTCCTATGTTTTCACTGTAGATGGAAGTAAATGCATGCAACTGATTGACTTTTCTGTTATTTTTCATTACTTTGTATAACATCCCAAAGTGATTTATACACTAAATATTAAGGCAATATGCCTACAATTTTGAGTCTGAGAACTCAGTTCAAAGACATTCTGAGTGAATACTGAGAAGTTTTTAGTCAGTCTTGATCTCCTCCTTTGAAATCCATGAAGGTTTCACCACTGATTTCTTGGGAGCATTGCTAAGCTACAAAGAACATAATTGTCCAAAGGCACTTCAAGTCACAGATGAACATGGACATCAAGTTCTCTGCCATGGGATGTCTAAATAAATAAAAGCATTTCATTTAGGGGTTAATTTGTAAATCATTATTATTATTATTGTTATGGTTGTTTCGTTGTTGTTGTTATTATTGTTATCACATCTTCCCCATTATGAAGAAATGTTTGGATTTTTTAATTATATTCTAACACATTTCAAAATACATGTTCTGAATTTTTACTTACGATGCATTTGCAAGAGAAATTGATGTGTTCACATCAGCACACCCACATAACACAGTCTTTTTACTATAACTCTGCTCAAGAGCACAATAGTTGTATTGTATCTTTCAGGTCACCGGCTACTGTGCACCAAAACAATAATCAGAAGGTTTTTTTACTTCTTTCACACCCTATCTTCGAAGGGGCAAGTCCTACTGTATAGTGATGACCCAGGCGCATGAATAGGCAAAAGGTATTTGACTCAGAGTAAGCACCATGCAGGCTGGGAACAATTCCTAGATTGCCTAACAAACCGAATAAATGACACCTAAAAGCGAGTGGCTAGTCCAGTTTCCCTGTCCTTTGGTGTTTGGAAACTTTAGTTGGATTGCTATCACTCTATGTAGAATTGATGCTAACGTTAATGTCTAGCTTACTTTAAATTATTTCAGATATTAATTGTTCAGGCTGACCTGCTTTCTGTTGTGCAATATTTCTTAAAAAGTTTAACAAATCCATGCTGCAGATCAACGCATTCAAATTTCAGCAAGCATATTAAAACAAGTTGAGGGGTATTCTTCTGTCGTTCTCTTCATAATGGTTCCACTACAGCCTGGACAAAGCACAATCCTCTGACAATCTGCAGTTGTCACGTATTCCACGCCAACTGCATATACTTTAGCATTTTGACTCAGTGCAGTAATGTGGTAAATCATTCACTCTTACTACCGGTTGGTACAGGTTACAGAGCACTTTTGCATAAGCTGGATTCCTGCCTGGGAAAAATAAATCGGAACTCCCAGACAGATACACACCAATTGTGCTCAAGCCTCTGATGGGTACATAAGCATTCCAGCCAAAAGCTGGTCCACTGAACAGCTTCAAAAGAGCCCACGAAGAGATAATTAGTGGGTGGAGATATTCCATTTGATGTCAAACCTTATCTCTGCCTACACTGGTTACCTTAGTGTAAGGTCTGTCTGAGCTGAGAGCTTGTGTCATGTGACACAAGCAGACCCAATACAGACTGTTTGTATGAGATGATTCCGAATAAATTAGTTCTTAATGGTATACCTACACAAAGATACGACCATAAAACATCCTAGACTTTGGGAACTAAGCTCTCTAAACTTCTGGCATCTGTATCTCCTTTATCTCTTCCTCTCATGAGTTTTCTAGCTCACCTAAATCATAACTTGCCTCCAGGTGGAATGAAGTACTTAGAAGGTCAAAATATTTATCTTCGTTGGTTTGATTACTCATTCAAGTTTCTCTACCTTAAACTTTGGTAGAGATACACTCTTTTCTTCAAAATTCATCCTCTCAGTTTTAGTAATTTCCTTGCATATTATGGGTTTTGAGGACGAGTGGGATGAGCGTTGGGATTGTGAATAGATATCAAAGAATAAAACCAGTAAAGAACAAAAAAGTTGGAGTAGAAATAAGTGGGAAAAAATAAAATATTTTAAAAGAAATAGACACAATAATAAAATCAATCTAAATATAATCTCCCTCATTAATCTTGAGCTAACATACACAATGGATTCACCAAGAGTTAAATAACATTTATAACTCTCTACATTATTGAAGCTTCTTTTATAAACATTTTACTTCCAAACTTCAGGGATTACCAGAAAATGTTGCAAGTAATTTTGGTGAGTATGAGCAGGAGAAAAACATGCTACCAGAAAAAATAAAGAGTTTTAAAATCAAAAGTACAAAAGGAAAAAGAGAAAAACCCCCACATTACTTACCTTTGCAGGTAAATCAAGGTAACACAGTCTGATTGACTGATTATATGAAACAAACCACAACAATAAAATAATGCAAATTCTGTAGGTGTGAAACCTCTTTGTCAACTGCTGTCCAGCTGCTACGTGGATTCCATCTCTAGTTTAGAATGACAATTTGAGCTGGCAAATATTTGCAGTGTAACTCTCATTTTTTTAAAAAGATTTAGTAGATAAGAGTTACCACAGTTCTTACAGTTATGGATTCCAGCAGTAACTTTCAAGAAACGTTTGGCAGTGAGCTGCTTTATTTTATTATTCTAGTATCCATTTCTTAGCAACCTGCATTCTTAGCAACCTGCATTAGTTTGATAAATATGTAGGGAAGTGTCAAGTAACATGTTTCCTGAGAGTTTATTTCTTTGGCTTTGCTAAAAGTCAAGCCTTGTACCATTAAACAAGAATGAATATTTGTAGTACACTTATTAAATTTCCTGGTAATTAATATTTTTCCTTAAACTTTAGATTTGAACACTCCAGGTAAGTATGGAAACCCTGACATATTATGTAGGATGCATGCTTTCCAACTCTATTTTGTCACTGTTTATACAAAAACGTTGAGTTGAATGGTGAATTAGATTTTCAGAAAATTACTTTTTTTAATCACATACTCTGGTAAATTATCTATTTAACATATTGTAATTTAAAAAAAGAACTTTAGGCAGAAATTTGTATGAAAATTATTTTCATTGAAAAAATATTATATCAATGCAACATTTTACCATTATAAAGTACATTTCTGTTTACTGATGTACACAGCTGAATTATTTAGAGGGGTGTCTATTGCGCTATATTCTCATGACTCTCTGAAGATCACTGAATGTTATGAAGTGACATGGTATATTTTTGCAATATACATATTTTTCTTCATACACACTTCTATGAGCTGCAATGAAGAATGGAAGTGATAATTCTAGGACTTCATGTTAGGTTGTTGGTTGAATATTTCAAATAGTCGTGCAAACCAAAGAGCCTGACAGTCATGTGAAGGGTGTGCACCCTCTAAAGCTAGTCCTGGCACCCATCAGTGACTGTCATGTCTGTGGGTCTCCAGGCTGGCCCAGTGCAAAGCCTCAGAGCTTCAGCTTTCAGGCTTTGAGGGAGGTTCTCCAGCTACACTTCCATGCACTCTGCTTTTGTAGAAAGATAACTGATAGCTGTAAATAAACTTTCTCCAATTAAGTCATTCCTAGCGGTGATAACGTGCCCTTACCTTAAAGTTAGGGATTAGAGATCAACCTTAACAGTATGTCACATTTACATATCTGCTATCTCACTTAAGTCTGAAGCTGTTTTTTCTGTTCCCTATCAAGTTACTGTTCTATAATTATTCACGTTACAACACTGTCTGCCTTAATACTTTTCCCTGATGTTAAGCTATTGTTTCACTTGCTGGCTGCTGTGGATGTCTTGTATTCTCTTCTCAGGCAGTGGACCTGTGAGCCAGATTCAGAAGTGATATGTAAGGTGCTGTAAGATAGATCACATAATATTCACTTGAATTCCCTCAGTGTTTCATACTCTGCTCTTCATAATGCAAAAGGCAATGTAACACAATATAACTCTCATACAAAGTAGTTGAAAGGAGCTGGGAAAGCTAAAGCATCTCTTTCAATAAATTATGCTTTCTCCTGGCTGTTTATTATGTGAGCTATCTCTGATTTAAGTATAGAAGGTCTGAGGGGAGAGTAAGGTAGTAGACACAGATCTGAGGTAATTCTGTTAGTTGTGGTGGCACTGGCAAGTTCATAGATAAACCATGTAAAGCTATAGGCTCTGTGTGGGCTAGTTCAGCTCAAAGACAGTTCAGCTGTGTAAACTGCAGGTCTGCCTGGCTCTATGTATATATGAAGACATTATACTTCCAAATCAGCAGAATCAAGCCATCCAAAAAAACATATTTTGTGCGAGATACAAATGAGACACTCATGCTGACTCAAAGAAGGAAGAGGATATCAAAAAAACCTACCAAACTCTCTGGATTTTTTGCATTATTTTTAGTTTCTCATCTTCTGAGTAAATAAAATGGGGTTGACTATGAGACACTCTGTCTGCATTACTCCTGCCTTTTACCTGCTGCATCACTTCTGAATTCCACCTACCCTTCAATCAAACTATGTACGTAAGGTTAGAGAAACACAAGTGTTTTGATGGCAGTCTTACCTACTAGGTAAAATAAAACATCCTCTTTTTAAAGAAAATTTTGTATTTAAAAAAAAAAAAAAATTATGGTTTGTTTATTTTGTTGGGGTTTGGTTTTTTTGTTGTTATTGGTTGGTTGGTTTTTTGGTTTTGGGGTTTTCTCCTGAAAGAGAGAAAGAGATTTATTTTCTGCAGTGATCTAAGTGAACCAGTACAAATTCTCAGGACACAGAAGACATTGTAGCATATAGTGGCTGGTGACAGAGAGAACAAAATGTCAATCAGGGTGTCCAGAAGCTCTGGATAAAATATAGAAAGAAATAAAAGTAAATATATTTGGGACTAGTAGTGGAAACAAGCTGTGAGCATGAAGGTTGAAGAAAAAAAATGGAGTAGATAGTTTCTCTGAAGTATATTGGTATTGCTGCTGCTGAGAAAAAAAGTTCAAGCTCAGAGAAAGCAGCTAGGTAGTCCTGCTTCAAAAGTTACTGGAGAGAGTGGCAGGAAAAACTAATCTAATTTTTAAAAAGAAAAACAGGTCTGCAAGGGTGAGTTTCTGCAAGCCCCCACTAGACTAGTGCCTCAATCTTGTCTGAATATTTCCCCCAGGTATTCATTGTCTTTCATGAAGCTTTATTCTGACAACTCCCATTATACGGCAGAGTAGTTTATGGGACCTGAAGTATACATTAACAGGCTTTCCATATTCGTTTTTCCAGAAGGTGGATGTGTTTGCAATAAAACCTTTTCACTCAATCCCCTTCGTCACAAGAAGATTGCAACATGTCTTGATAAATTCTAACCCTGCTGTGGAATTTTCAGCAATAAAAATTTCAGTTTTGCCGAAACGACTATATAATTAAAGAATGGATAACAAAGAAAGAAATGGCACTCTAGAGCCATGCAAATTCTCTATATCTGAGAGCTTTGTATCATATATATAGTTATAGAAATTAACAAGAGCCATGCCTTTTCATTTCTATTGAACAGAAAAATATTTTAATGCAAAAATTTCTTTGTGTCTAAATTAATCTCCATCTTCTGTGCTAGTCAATTTCCACTCCCTGATAACAGAGAGCTCCTGCAATAATTCCCTTAAACAAGCATCCTGTAGGCTTTGCCTAACTTGGAATTATTTCCAGAGGAGTATTAATACATGAGTTTAACATGCAGTTTCACTGCTAGAAAACATGACTTTTCTCATTTTTTAAACTTGGATCAAATATTAAAAGGATGAACACTTGCATCCTGCTCAAGTTCAATGAAAGCATCAAAATTAAAAAGAGTTTTAGTGAAGCTTCATTTTTTTCTGCATCATAGAAAAAATATACTAATAGTATGTACATGATAGTAATAGACATAATAGTATGGAAGTAATTTTTTATTGTTTTCAAGAGGAAAAAAGGGATTGTGCAATTACTTTGAGTTGTGGTTCTCTATTAAATTATACATTGTTTGCTAACTAATAATTTTTAGACAGTCTCTTGTCTGTGACAAGACACAAAGTACTTATCTGGAAGCAACATCAAACTAATGAGAACTGACATTTTGTGTAAACAGCAGACCTAGACTTTTGCAAAGTCAAGAAGATGAGGAATTCAATCTCTTTCACTGAATTGATCATGCTGATGGGAAAAGTCTGCAAGCCACATAAGAACATGCCTAGTTCTAATAGTATTATCAATATCACTTTCTCCTTGAATGCATATAATCCTTATAGTTATTCCATAACAAAAAAATACTAAAACCATCTAATATTTTATTACATATCCATAGGTATTTGAGCTCTGTAATTCTAAAATTCCCCTTTCTCCTATGTGGCATTCCCTTAGTGTGTGTCAGGTTTGGGAGTGGAAAAGCCCCATTACATGCTCTGGTTCCTATTCAGTCAATTAGTACACACTCAGGAGTTATTCTTCTGTGGCAGACCTACCCATAATTGAATTTATGTCAGATAAGATGCCGTGCTTATATATCCTCTGGGAGCAGAAATGAAGACATCAGCCATAAGGCACACAAAGATTTCTCTTCCCTATAATCTCAGCGAAACACCTGCCATTTGTTTCAGAGTATGGCGCACATGCTTAAAGAAGTCAGGGACTGCTTTACCTGACTTCTTAAATTCAGTCACTGCTCCATGATAATACATGAACTCAGGCCATCCCATAGCATGAAGATGATCGATTACAATGTTTTGCTAACTTAGCATTAACATTGATGTCAGAATGGCCTATGTACTATTTCAGTAATTACAAATGTCAGAACATTTACCTTTACAATAGGTTTGAGGCACTATTAATCAGCTTAGACAATGACTGACTCAAAACCTTAATTGGTATATCCCTACCAGTTTTTCGTCTCAGGAGGACAGATTTCTTTGCAAAACTACAAGTCATTTTACATTTCCGAACTGAGAAAGACAGGAAACAATTTTTTTAATAGTATTGTGTCATTTCCTTTTCTGGTTGTAAATTTCATTCTGAATATATCCAAATGGAAAATATGTGTTACCATTACTAAATTACATGAGGGAGTGCCAGTATCTAGTGGAGACATGTTCCATTCACAAGCCCTCCATCTCTAACCCACACAGACTGAAGTCAACTGAATAAGCAAACACTGACTCATACACATGGTCTCAGAGCAACACAGTATTTTCTCATGGCGAAAGAATCACCACTTGTTTTTTAGTTGTTTCTTTGCAGCCTCTTCACACAACTATTGTGGTGCAAAAGGGCAATGAACAAGGTTAGAATCTGGTCCTTGCTTATGAGGTAATGTACAACCAAACGTGAAAAAAACCCTAAAATAAAATCCTCTCATATAAACTTAATTAATTACAAAAGAGACACTATCATTACATCAGGGCATTCAGCTAGTAACCAAGGAGGTAAGTGATTAACAGATCTGTCCATATACTGGGTCATTTTTCTTACATAAAAATAAAACAATGGAAAATGAAAATATATCTTTAATACTTACCATACTGAACACTTAAAAATTTTCATATTATGGAGGGTTTATTCAATTGTGGGAAAAGACTCGTTACTATAAATAGACCATTTAGCTCACCCTGTGAGAAACTCCTATTAAGGACAAATGTTTGAGTCAGAAAATTTCTTAAGCTTCAAAAATAAACTATATGGCTAAAGGGGATGCTTCAAAATGAATACTGAAAATGTTGGATTCCTCTTCTGTTTTTACAGATGTAATTGTATTTCATTTAAACTGGCAAATGAAAGTGCGGAATTCAAGCCACAGTGTCTAACCAGGGGTACTCCAGTTTTCAATTAGAATTCTTTATTTTTATCTTCATTTTTATTTTTTTACTGAACAGACGCATTTACAATAAGCCTCAGCAGTTAGAATCACAAAGAAATACCCTGTAGTGAGTGACTGATTGTCCCTTGATTAGATGTTCCTCCAGACTGCATTTGTTCACATCACTTGTTTCTTTCCATTTTCAGGATCCACAATTGCAATCAAATCTCAGACATAAACAAATAATCACAGTCTACTTTAGCTGAAAGGAGAGTTCTGTTTACACAGAGGGGAGTCCTACTGTCTTTATCAAAGCATAGAGAAAGGGATTTTGCCATACACATAAAGAAAAGGATCTGAAACTTTAACTTTTCTTTCTGTCTTAGTGCCGCAAAGTCTGCAGAGGGGTGTTAGATCAAATGTAGAGTGTGATACCCTGTAATATCAACTCCGATCCTAACTTTCTAAATTCTACTTCATGCCTACTCCTAAGAAAACTTTCCCAGGCTCAGGTGTCACCTGTCTATATTACTCAAGGGTGGTCTCTCAGGCTGATCTGAACCTAATCTAAGAAAATATATACTTCTTTTCGTTATCTAATATTACTGCCCAAAGCAAACAGTTTATAAGCTATCATGAAAATCATCTTCTTAAAGGAATTGGCTTTTAATTTTTAGGACATTCCAAAGTGCTTTAGACTACTGTCATGGTTTAATCCCAGACAGCTACTAAATACCATGCAGCTACTTGCTCACTTCCCTTGCCTCCTGCCCTCCCAGTAGGGAGGAGAATTGAAAGGGAAAAGTAAACCTCACGAGTTGACATAAGGACAGTTTAATAATTGAAACAAAATATAATTATATTAATGATAAGGGGAGGGAAAGAGAGTAACAGAACACAAGAAAAACAAAGGATGCGCAATAGAATGGCTCACCACCTGCTAACAGAGATCCAGACCATCCCACAGTCAGCTCCTCCGATGTGTAACTTTCCCAGTTTATATGCTGGACATGATATTTTATGCTGTGGAACACTCCTTTGGGCAGCTTGGGTCAGCTGTCTTGGCCATGCTCCTGCAGAGCTTTTTATGCAGCCCCTTACTAGCAGTGCATGAGACACTGAAAAGTCCTTGACTTTTAGCCACAACTAAAGCAGTGTGTTATCAACACTACTCTCACATTAAATCCGGACACCGAAACACTGTACCAACTAGAAACAAAATGTACGCTGTTCCCAGACAAAAGTGGGACAACTAGCACTATTCCAAAATAAAAGTAAAGGTGCTGCAAACCCTCTTCCTCTGGCTATAGTATAATCTTAATACCTTTTCTTATGCGTGAAATAGAGTTTGCTTTCGGGTGTGAGAATTTTACTTAATTAACACATTTTATTTTCCACATGCTCTTCAATAATTGTCAAAAGCTGAGACTACTCTTTTGCTATGGGATTAATCATCATCAAACACAAACCCATCAGAACATAAAGTAACATCAAAAATTAGGAAGCTCTATAGATTTAGCAGGCAGTGCCACAGATTTAGTAGCAGGCCATCTTTAATGGCCACACGTCATTGTAAATGCATTCAAATTTCTATGCCTAATCTATGATTGATCCATTTTACAAATGTATTAAATCTACTAAAGTAGCTTGCTCAAGAGACTGCCAGAAATTAGATAGCAGACAAATGAGTTAAGAATTAACTTGTTCATTGAATGTACTCAAATAAATATGAAATTGTCATGCTCATAAAATCTATTAACTTCAGTACATAGCCTAATTAATCATGGAGCACTTCCAAGATTGCTCATTCTGTAGGCCTGGTCCAGAGAAAGAAATAAGATGGAATATGTCTTCTTTCATGTACAAGTTTTCAGACCATGCCCGTGTTCTGAAGGAAATCAGACATTTCAGTTGCATATATGACATAGTCCACTAGCAATCTTGTAAAAAGTTATTTTTAAGGAAATTGTGTTACTTACCTGCAGAGCACTGTTACATTTCCCAGGCTGCCAATCACCCTTTCTTGGTCAAACACACAGGAAAAGTCAGATTTTAGCCAAGACGGAGGTTCCATTTACAGCATATGCTGAAATCAAATGTCACACTCTTTCCAGCAAAAAAGTATATCAATAGCAACTTATTTGACAAAAACACCTTGGACCGTGATCCCTTTAAAGAATAAGGAATATGCAGTGGAAAACACATAGCAGTAGATAGAGAACATAGTATTTCTGTCTGTGATGAATAAATTAATCAGAATCCTAGAGCCATAGGGGCAGACTGCAAACAGCTTGCTCCCCCAAGGGAGCAGGGTCAGCCAAGAGAATTTGCCACCCTGTAAGGGTGAACACTGAGGGCAAACATGGAAACAGGGCTCCACAGCATGAAGGAGGAAGACATGAACTGAAAGATTCTCTAAATTCAAAGGGCATGAATTGAAATGCATTGTAGTGAGAAAAATAAGTGTATTTTGCCTATTTTGCCAGATAGTATCTGGATGTGTTTTGCTATGTATTATACTAATAAAGTGTAACTGGAATTGCCAACATATGCTTCATGTTTAATATTTCCTTCTGAGAAGTTAACCCATACAATCCAACATTTAGAATCAAGGGGTTCATAGACTTCAGGGGGTATTTAGAATCACAGGTGTCAGTATCAGGGTCATGGTTTGCCAGCTCCCAAGCAAGGATACACCTTCTGTCCCTGACAATAGGGACGCAGGGATGCAGACAAACAGTTTGGGAGCAATCACAGCAGTCTCTGAAGTATCCAGAGAGGGAGGACTTAGCTGCAGTTCTCACAGGGTCCCAATATCCCCAGATGCCTTAACACATTTCACTCAGGGAAGAAAACAAAAGATTGATATCATCGTGAGAACACAGGATAGCCACAGAGACTAACACAGAGGACGCCCTTTTAAATGTCATTAAATCAATTCTACACAAATCAATTCTTATTGAAATTACATTTATCTAGCCTCCTGTTCACTCTGCTCTGAGCAATAATCCTATTTGCTGTTATTCCCAGTGACCCCTGGGATAATAATGCTTCCTTTGCTTGCTCCATACATCTCTTGGTAGTAATGAGTTTCCCTGTGCATGTGCACTTTTAAACCCAGAGTTAATAAGGCAGTCACTAGTTTATAAGAGACAATCATATTTGCTCCCATCACTTGATGTTGCACTGCGACATATTTCAAGAGATAAATTTCTTTTCCTTGGAGCGGGTAGAATTTCAGTCTGTTCAGAGTTTCTGAGTCACATATATTACATAGGTTTCCTAGTTCGGGTTCATCAAGGGCCATAGGGAAGGGGGCAAGTGGTATTTATTTTGTTTCTCCAGATCCAGAAGGCTATCTTTTGAAGACTCTACTTTTTGGGTTAGCAAAGAGAAAACTGCATTGAAAGAAAGGGAGTAAACATGAGTCAATATTTTATGGGACACCATAAAAAATCTCTGTGTATTGCTGAATACACAGCAATGGTGTGAGACAAATTTTACACTATAGGTCACATGCATTTTGAGGGCAACATTAATACTTGATGCCAACAATTTCTGTGTTAGAAGAGGTCTCCTGCCCTATGAATCTTAAAACTAACCGATTTTCGGTGCTGGTTTATAATTGTGTTAATCGATTTTAAACATGATATTTTTTCTTTCTGAGTTCTCTTTGATAATGATAATTCACAGTTTCCTACCTTAGGCTGAAAACCTTATAAAACAGCCTAGGAAAACAAGCAGACATTAATGCAAACAGTTCTTTTCCTCGGAAGGACTGGGAAATCATAAGAAATAACCAAGGACTTAAACTAGAAGAAAGTTAGTCCCTTTTTATATGAACTAATTTCTACTAAATCATATGAAACACAGTTGCAACACCACTGGTAAAGTACTTTTCTAATGTGCTAGCTCAGACCATCTGGACGCTAGATCAGCTGTACAGAAACAGTTTCCACAGTCCCTAATATCTGTTTTGCAAGGCAGAAAAAGATAAAAAATGTTCCTTATTCCATATGACTGGATCACATATCAGTGCAATGTTTGTTCAGAAAGAGCAAGGATTTTTCTTCCACTTTTCCTTTTCTTTCCCTTTTATGTCTTATGTGGAACAATTCAAAATTCAGTCCTTATTCATAGCTATAAAGCACTACATGCATACTTATAAACAAGAAAATATTATTCTTATCTTTACTCTCTTAAACAGTATACATAATAGAGAGTGTATTTCTAGCAGTTAAAATCCTATTTATTTTTAAATTATCTGTGTATTTAAATAGATATAGGAAAATGCTAACACTCCCTCATCTTGAATTTCGCAAGTCTTCTTGACCCTTTAATGGAAATTTTAAACAGTTAGACAGCAAACATAATATTTGCCCTAAAAAAAATGATGTTCCTCTGACCCATTTAAAGACCAAAATTAATTTTTTAATAACAAGTATGCTTGTACACATACATAAACTGTGTAGCAAAATATAATATTTTCCTGTATTTCAAGATTTTGTTATAAAATTAGTAATTTTTTTATTATAACTACCATTTCCTCCTATTTTTCCTCTGAAAGATATGATCGAAAACTGAAATGGTATGTCTGCAATGGGAACGCTGAAGCATTACTTCAGCAAAATTCCATCTGGATCTGTCCATAAATTAAAAATTAAAAAACCATGGGAGTTGAAAGTCCTGAGAAAATGAACAGATACTTCTGAGTTTCTGGCATATGTATTTTATCTGTTCATGTAATAAAAACCACCATGAAAATTTAAGTGTAAATTTCAGTCCAAAATTAGAAAATAACCACATTAGTTTTGTCCTTGCATAATTTTTCCTTTTCTCTGACTCTGATAAGGGAGCCAGAGAGGTTTAAAGGTCTATCTTTAAGTTCATGCCTTTGTAAATCATCTTGCAGCTTTAGGGCTGATTTTCTGATAAAAGTTTTTTTCTGTTCTGTAGCAAACAACACTTGTATTACATTGCCAATCAAATACTGATCAGTGACGAAGAGATTATTACTGTACAGAAAGAAAGAGAAATTTTTTTTGCACTGAAATTTTAATTGCTTAGCAATTTTGGCAAGAGGGTTTTTTGTTTCTAAAGCAGTATCATCTTCCTGTCTTTCAAAGCATTCGGTAAATGCCATAGCACAGATTTCCAAACCTATTTAACTGAAGGGTGTCATCTACAAAATTTTCATGGAAAACATTTTTTACCAATTCCAAAACAAAAAAATTCAAGTGAAACTCTGTATTCATGGTAAGAACTCAGAGAATATTCTGTTCCATGTGGATCATAAGGGGTCATATCCCTTCATTAGTAGCCTTCATTAGTACAGCCTAAAAGAAATTTGTATGCCAAAACACCCACCCAAAATCAACAGAACTCAAGCCTAAGTAACCACACCTTTCCTTATTATATAACATTTGGTCAGAATTAAATTTTTTCTCACAGCACAGCAGAACACAAGCTATATTGATAGCTCACTATAAACACAGCGAACCACTGATTTTTACTTTGGTTTTATATAAATAAATTTCTTCTATATCTTTACATAGCTTCAAGGCTTGGCAATAAAACCTTCAGCCTAGAAGGGCACTTTTGATACACAACTGTCTACAAAGAGTCATCAACCACTGGAAATAAGAGCATAAAGAATACTGGAATAAATGATGAATAAACATCACCACAAGCCAAGCTCTGACCTTCCTCCTCAGTTTTCACTGAGCCTTCATTTAGGCAGACCTTTTTTGAAGACAGGAATTTAGAAATTAATCGTTACCTATAGCTCAGTGTTTGGTTTAGCCTCTGGTGTCTGCAGGATCATAAGACTCCCATTGCTTCACATGACCCCAAATCCTTCCTCACATTGGAGAATGGTTGGTAGGACTTGCAAGGGTAGGACTTGCAAGATTATGTGTCCTTTTCACATGAAGGAAGAGTTTCCTCAAACACTTTGGTTTCGGTTGGCTTGCCAATGCCCCAGGAAGGCTGAAAACCTTGTGCCCAGCCAGTCTGTCAGTGCCCCATTGCAGGGACCCCAGTGGACACCCCGCTGTACCCGAGAGCAGTCTGACCGACCTGTTCAGGGGAAAGCACCAACAGTGCATCAGAGTGAAACCTTTACTGCGATTTAGAGAGAGAGAGACCCCCTCCTGCAGCTCCCCACCCTTAGTCAGGGATGTCCTCTGCTGCCAGCAGCAGCTGGTGCCCTTGAAGGACTCACACTAAACACTTCACAAAATTATACACTTTATGAATAAACACACTGAAAATTGTGACAGGTTAAGTTTTGAAGATTGACAGTAGTAGTGACAGACGGCAAAGGCAAATTTAAAGCAACATACAGACAAACTCTAATCATTAATGAAATCTAGTTCAAGATAATCCTTTACCAGACACAGAATATGGTTCTTACCTAATAGGTGTCCCTATGGGAAAGAAGGAAAGTTCAACCAATCAACTGATCTCTGAAGTTACAATGTAGTCTTCTCTAAATTCTCCCCACCCCTAACTCATTTTTATATTATGTCTTTACATTTAGGCAGAGCTTGAGTGACTCTGGTCACATATACTTTTATTACTGATTGGTATAAAATTCTCTCACTTTGCTCTGAAAGATACAGTCAATAAAATATACGGCGCTGGCCCAGTGAGCATTGTCATACCTCATGTGTGGGTAACTTTGGCATGGAGGTGTGTGTTAGTACTGCAATTAGATTATAATGAACCAAGTTCATCCTAGGAGAGTGATTTCACCCCAGCTGCTGGTTCAGCAGTGAGACATCTTCTCTCTCCCTTGGGTGACAGCTGCTGTGCAGTTTATCGGCTGCATGGCACCATTGGGTTCCCATCCCTGTAAGGATTTCAACAGAGCCTGGCCAAGGTGTTTCCACTTTGCTCCGCCTCCATTTCATCCCTCTTAGCTGTGCTTAAGGTTGCAGACTGTGTGTGGTGAATTATCATGGATTAGATTTCCTGCATGCTGATTGCATTGCAACCCGGGAGTAGCAACTGCATTCAACCCTATAATTTCCAGGCTTTTATAACCTCTGTTGGAATGTGAATATAACTTTCAAGTTTTCTAATCTTACTCCCAATCACCTTCCCTCAGTCCTACTTTTTTTGTTCAGATTTTCGATATTAAACAAACTTAAACTTCCTCAAAAATGTTACACGTTCAGCATGAGACCCTTCACATTTTCAGCAGATGCATTTTCCACATCATTTATGTTGGAAACTACAAAGGTCAATAAGTCACCTGCAGCTTCCCTGCGACCTCAATTCTGTGAAACAGGAAGGTCAGGGGCAGTAATTCCCATTGCATATGTGGCAGTTTGCTCCTGTAGGTCTGCTGCCAGAACCACCGAAGATATCTGCTAATAACAGCAGATGCAAGAGCTGATGGGATGTTTCACTCCCCAAGGATGTGACACAGGATCATTCCTGGTATGCTCAGTGTCTGTTACCATGGAGATCCAAGGCATCAATGGAACAGACTTCTGGAAAAAACACACCCAAATGATACAGGCAGCAACTATTGAAAAAAATAGTGAATCCTTTTCAAAATCAGCAGAGATGGGTATATGCCTTCAAGAATACTCTTAGTTAATCCATCCAAGTGAAATGCAAGGTATTTATGTGGAAATATCTGCTGACTGTTGGCTGCTGACTGCTGGCTGCAAATATACCTGACTTGGAGGTGATACCTAAATGCAGGCCTTCTTCAGCTCATATTGTTGGCTGTTCTCAGGTGGATTTCTTTACTAGAACTGTCCCAACCTGCAGAAATAATTTCAGGATTATTGTAAGAAGGATTTGAGTCTCAGATTCCAACATCCTGTGTTCAAAGGTCTGAGGTACAGATTGACTCTTTTTGGCCTAAACACTATTTAGTTACTTGTGCTGTTCTAAAAAAAAGTGCCAATAGGAAAAGTCAAGAGACTTTCACAAAAATATATGAAACCTTGGTGATTTATCAATGAAGGCTGTAGAAAATAGCAGCAGATAGGGAAAAACATGGTTTTGAACCAGAAGAGGCAAAACAAGAGATCTATTTTATTGACTATTATGACATAGAGTTTTTAGATACTGTTTCTCTCTCTCATCTTTGCCAAAAAACCTAAGCTGCATGCTTCTTCTCCTTGTATCTTGTTCTGTCTACTTCATTTCCTTCACTGAATATCTTGTTCATTTGAGTTTCTGTCTTGAATAGTTAATATCCCCTCCACATGGTGTGGTGATGGAGAGGACCTCAGTTAAGACAGAAGCTCCTACTAAACAAAGAAACTTGAAATAATAATAGTAGAACATTGAAGCTCTCTACATTCAAGCATCTCTCTGACAATGGTACATAAGTCATTATTGCCAAAAAATGTTTGCATCTTTGGCTCCCGACTTCAGTGAGGGATGCAGGTGCTAAGCGCTGTTCCAGATGAGTCACACAACTCCTATCTTTTTCAGAAACTGTACTCAGTTTCTTCAGCCACCTTTAAGTCTTTTGGGAAACAACATGCATTTCAAATGCCAAAGATGGAACAAATCTAACCAGCAGTACACAGTAATTTTTGCACAAAAATGGATGAAAAGGACTTTATTGTAACTTCATTGTAGCTTTTTATAAGAAAAGCTACCACCATATGATTTCATACTAGAGATACATCCGATACAAAAATCAGCTAAAAATCCAACCTACACTATGCCATTCCTTTTTTTGTTATTTCTTTCTGTTACTCCTCTCACTGTTCAAGAGGTCAATTACAGATCTCACCTCATTGAACCAGCTACAAGATTGTTCAAATCTGTAAAGCACCAATTTCTGCCAAAACTGGTAAGTCACATTTGATCTAAAAGAGATTATTCATAACAAATGTATTGATTTGTTCATAACCTTTTTAGCGGAAAGACTGTTTCATAAAATAAACCTATACTGTCTGCAGATCAACAACTCCATAGTAATGATATGTTTGAACTGCATGAGAGAGACCCAATGTTTTTTCATGAACCCGTTACTTGAAGCTACTGTTCTTTAAAGTGGTATGCAGAATGGAATGAAATTATTTCATTTTATTTGTCTTACTTAAAATTTTCCACTTCTCTATGCAAGTGCTAGATTGAAATCATGGATTTCCTAGCACATCCCACAAAGCAAAGCCACTAGCATAGCCAGCATCTTCCTTTTTTAGCTGAAAAAACATGTATAGTACATCTGTTATTTGCAAAGACTATTTTCAGGTAAAGTATTTCAGTAAAATCTCATGCCAAGTTAAGTATCTTTACATATTTCTGTACATTTTGCATACCACTTTTTGGGACACGTAGGTGTTATTCTTAAACTTCTGAAGTATTTTGAAATCCATGCATAATACACAGTGATCAGAAAGCTGACATTCACTCTACTGCTTTTTCTGAAGAAGTAGCCACCTGAACAATGTTAGCAGCCTTTAGAAAGCATAGCACTTGTTTTGCAGAGAAGGACCACTTAAACTTCCACAAATCACTGCCAACACGCTCCAGGAAGACAGCAAAGAGGAATGCTGCTGTATATAAAGATTCACCTCAAATCCAGAGAACTCTCAGTATCATATGGGGAAAAATGCCCAAAGAAGATCAGGTCACTACGGTTTAAGAGATACAGCTATATATAAATATTTCTGTAATGGACTGATGCTCAAAGAATGTGTTCAGTACCCAAACACTAAACCTAGCCCCAGCCCTAACCAAACCCTAACCCTAAAAAGTCCTAACCCAAACATAACCCTAACCAAACCCTGAAATAAACCAAACCCAAATCCTAACCTTAAAACTGAAAAGAATGCAAAACTAAAGTAACACGAAAGCTAACTCTAGCCCTAATGTAACCCTAGTCTGACCCTAACCCAAACCTAACCCTAAACCTAAGCCTAGCACCTAACCCTAACCATAACCCTAACCCCTAACCATAACCTTGACCCTAACCAAAACCTAACCCTACCCTGACCCTAACTCTACCACTACCCATAACCGTTCTGTACCTTAACCCAAACCTACCCCTAACCCAAACCCTAACCTAACCCTAACCCTAACCCTAGAAAAAATTGTTCTGAAGTTGAAGAGTGGAGGTGGGTTATGTTTTTAGAGGAATGGATTTGGAAACGCCCCTCACAACAGCAGTAAATGCCTTCGTACCAGATCACCACGGGAGTTTTAGAGATGGGTGATCATTTGGGGCTTAGCAGTTGAAATCTTTAACCCTGGTAACTGATGTTTCAGCACACTACAGACCCGAATACATTCTTCTCTGCTTGATTTTGGGATGTCAGGTTCGATGTGTATTAAATCTAATACGTATTGAATTTGACCCAATGTGTTTTAGGTCTAAGCACTTTCAGAAACCACAGGAAGACTTTGCATCTAACTGCAAAGAGATCAAATGTTGTTTTAATCTCACTTCAGCTGAAAACTAACAGCTGAAGTTCTGCTACAAACTAGAGCTATGATTTAAATAAAGTAAATAATTTTAATTTTTTCTGATATGGGTGACATCAACAGCTGTTTCACTGAGAAGAAATGAATGAAGGAGAGAAGAGGAAAAGGAAGAAAGAGATAGCATCAGTGGGGAATTGTTTTGGTATAATCATTCCTTCTACTTCTTCTCTCTGTTTTCCAGCTTGATATCTCCAGAAACTATTTCTGATAGGACACAGAGGTGGACAATTTTTCAGATGTCACTAAACTCATATTCTACGTTGTTTTCTATGAAGGATATTAATTTGAAGAGCTTTGGTTCAGCACAACATATTGCGAACTAAGCAATGTATATTTTGAAATTTTCAATGGTTCTTATACATTTGCTTTTTGAGGAGTTTCATTTGTCTCAAGAGTATTTCTCTTCTGTCCATATTTAGTGAAGAAAACGAGGAATTAACTTCGAGTCAAAAGGAAGTCTTTAACAGTTCCAGGAGATGCGACATTTGGTTTTCATTTACTTTGCTTCAATTATTCTACCCAACATCCATTCTATGAACATATAATGAAAAATACAAAGCCGCAGAAATAGAGAAGACCTATGAAAATCTTAAAAAGTTACCAAAGGAAGGGTACAAAACAGCAACCAGTAAAAATAGAAATATAATTTCTTATTAACTTCTCTCTCTTCTTTACTCTTCCTTTTTCTTCTTTCATTCTGCTTTAGTTTATATATTCCTGACACCCCTGACTGATCTTCTTTGGGTAACAAGAAGATCATTCCCATCCCCTCTCTTGCACATTAGCTCAACTAAAACAATCATCTGCAAAACTTGAGTAACTGTACCACCTTCAACAGGGCTTTTCAAGAAAAAATCACTGCTTCACATGGAAGCATCATGAATTAGGTCTTCACATCTTGAGTTTAATTTACTCTTAGCTGTCATCTGTGAGATTCCTGAAACAGTAAGAGCATGACGTTTTTCCTGCTGATGCCAGAATTTCCGTGTAGCACCTCACCATTCTGCAGTTCCTGTGACAGTTCCACCATCAAGTCTGCCAGACAGGCTTGAAAATCTGAATGTGGTACATATCTTGCCTGCTAGAAATCAAGACTATACTTTTAATCACAGCTGCTAGACCTCTTCATTTTCCCCATTCTTCCTTCTTACATGATATGTTTTTTTCACTAAGTCTCTTTAAACATCTGATTACCGTTTACGAGGATTCTGGTGCTACAGAGGGGTATTCCACCACAACTGATCAACACTGGCATAGTCAGAAGGGAAATTAAGTTATTGCAGTAGTGTATTATTACGTGTTAGCTGAAACAATGGCACTTCTTCTTCTCTGGTTTTATGACCTTGAAGGTACAATTGCTAGAAAAATTGACTGCTTACTCTGGAAAGTTGGCAGTACAATTCAAGAAGCTAATTCAAAGGGTTGTTTTATTGCAAAAGGCATACATGTTAGAATAGTTCCAAGGTGAAATGTTATCAGCAATTCCAGTGATTAATGGTCCAAATTCCAGACCTATCAACATATGGGGATTTCTAATGATGCAGTAACAGCTTCAGAACTGCCCACTGACAGACTGTGAATTTTAGGAATATTCCTATCTCCACAGCCCCATTATCCAAGCAATGACTGCAGCTTGTTTTCTTGTGACTTTGGACTTAAATGGAACAGGAGAAAAGACAGAGGTTATTGGCAAGTGTAGACAGTAAAAATATCAGAGCACTGGGAGGTTTTGTCAGTAATTTACTTTTCTTTTTTTCTTTTGACTTATAAAACATCTCAGAAATATTCCAGTATTGCCAACTTGGATGCATTTGCTGAAATGTTTATGAGATTTATGAATTGAGCTTCTGGCCTCTAACATTCACGTTTTGAAACAAAATCAAGAGGTATTTCACAGAAAGTAAGTGCAATAGTGAAAAGGACCATCTCGCAAAGATTCCTCCCAAAGTGGCTTTCTTTCCTTTTCTCCTCCTTTCTAGCCCAACCCAGTCATGCTCTGAAAAGGAAAACCAAGAAGAATATGAAAATGACAGTCAGAAGTGGATAAAAAAAAGCTTTCTTTTCTGCCTTTCATATAGCATAAACATTTATCACATTCTATCACTATCTCCTCCTGTGAAGAAAATGGAAGAAAAAACTGCCTTGCCGTGGCTCCTTCTCAGGCACTGGAGTCCTACCTTCTCGAGGACACAATCATCATCGTTCATGCTGGTTGACAGAGGAATCAGCTGATCTGATCTGAAAAACCAGTACAGTAATCATTTTTCCATCTTCCCTCAACCTTACAGAGATGGGTAGCAAATCGGCTGGATCTCCACAACCTTCTAGAATAATCTAAGTGGTCAGAAGAAAATTATCCAGCTGTCTGGTACTAACAGCACATTTCTTCTTGAGAAGCAAAGCATGAGATAAGAGGAAACCTGAATAAGAGTCTTCCCTGTAGATACATCTGCTTTCCTTAGATATTTGGATTTTAATGCAATTTTTTTGCTTAGATTTAAGATTATACAGTCCTGTAACACAGTAAATATATTATTATCACCCCTGAGAACAGACTACAGGCTCTGTAAGGGTTATACAAGGCCTCAGGGCTAGGTCTTGTCTTAACTTTGCAATTTAAATGCAACAAATTGGTGGATAATGAAGTCAACCTGCCTGCAATTTTACATGGCAATTTTGTGTGAGGCCCTCCTAGGAATGCTTTTTGGAGGTACCAAGCTACAGTCATTGCAGACCGACAGAACGTATTCTTACTGTACTGTCAGGAATAATACTTAAAGTATCTCACCTCTGAGCAACCCAGGATGTCAAAATTCAATGTAGCGAATCAGTGGAGAATGTCGGCAATAGGGACTCTGGTTTGGGTATAACAACCTGAAGAAGACCAAGGGCCAGTTTCATTACCTTGTTCCAAAACTCTCTAATGTTATCTGTGTACTACCATATTCACATAAATCCAGATCCAAACCAGAGTCCTGATATACCCTCAGAATGAATAATAATTATAAAGTTTCTCTATTATAAAATCTCTATAGGAAGACCTGGCAGTTTTCAAGATGAGGAGGGCAGAGTAGATCCGGCGATGACGAGCGGAGCTGGCCACAGCCTAGACAGACAGATAGGTCCGAAGCAATGACCGAGGTCCCAGGTGAAGTCAGGGAGTCAGTCCAGGAAGGATGGACATGTCAGGCCAGAGACATTAAATACACAGGCACTGGCACAGGCAGAGCAGCAATGTAGCTCACGCAGGGATCAAAGATGTAAATCATCCTTCTGCCCTCATTTCTTTTCACTACCTCTGAAGTTTTCTTGTGGTCAGACCCAAAGTTACGTGACAGCAAACCTGGTATTGAGCATCAGCAGCCAAGCCCTTAGAAGGGGGTTACACTTGGTTACTTGTGGGAACCCCATAAAAATCATCCTTCAAGGTCTGTAATGATGGTAAACATAACTTTCTCTGTTTTCCCACGCATTCTCACTTCTTTCACTACTGAGACTCTCCATCTACGTAGTTATAAAAAAATCTCTACAGAAAATGTGTCCTTAATTAGCACAATTCACCTGCCTATACAAATGGATCTGGAAGCATTGATTTCAATGAACACCTTTGATAGCAAAAGCTAAGTAAAACACCCTGGAAACTTTTGTGACACTGTAGTGCAATATACTGACCAGCATATATTGTCACAGAGACATCAGCAGTACCCTGTTTGCATCTTACTAGTAAGAAGTAATTTTTCTTACTCTACAGCAAAATAACTAATAACTATGAAGTATTTACCAAAATCTGCAATATAGGGCCTAGCGTGGTTAAATCCCTAAATATGAATTTTTATCCCAAGTTCATACAAAGCTCCAGAGTCAGCAAAATTTGGCAGAAAAATGTACAGTATATTTCAAATTCTGTCTGGTTCCCAGAATTGCAGAAATATGCACAAATGATAACTTAGACATGCTAGGTAAGAAATGGGAAATTCTGTATTTCAGAAACTGAAAATATCTAGCTTTAATATTGATAGAAATAAATGTGCAAGGGAGTGATTTCATTTAAACACATTTTGTGAGACTTGATCTGTTTGAGTACGGATTTTCATGTATGAAAGTAGACAGTAAGAATCAGTATCAGAACACAAAAACTGAGGAAAAGCATGGGCTAAGTAATCTCAGTTGTGTATAAATTGTTGATTAAATAAGAAAAAAATAAAATTATATAATGAAATCATCTTTAACAGCAGTTCTTGTGCTAATCTCAAGGGGTTTGAAAATTACATTGCTTACTAAATATTTTAAAGGTTTCCATGCTCAGGAAAGACAGGAAACTTTGAAAACATCTACTTAGCTAATTTCAAATCAGGATTGCATTTAAAGTCCTCAAGTAGCATTGCAAAAAAGTTGATTCAACTTTCCTTGAGATCTAAGCTCATTTTAAAGTCGTTTAATAAGGTACTTGATAACATACTTTAAAATCATCCACAAAATGTCACAAAATTTCATGACTCTTCAGCAATATAGGATGCTAAAGTTATGAATGGTGTTTGTGAAAATCAAATTTGACACTTCTCACAGTGTTGAGGGAGGTTCAAAATGTCTTTTATCTTCAACATTTAAAGATGACTGGCCTACCCATCAGATGTGTAAGCATAGACAAAAACTGCAGTTCACAGTTTCATTCATCAGTCAAATCAGGCCTTTCAAACAACAAAGAAAGTCTCTCTGAACAGGACATTGCCCTTTGCAGAATGCTAGTCCAAGTCTGTTGCATGAGGAAATGAGGATTTCTTTCATCTGAAAAATGACAGATATTTGGAGTCACTGAATTTTATTATTTTGCTCCTCCTAAGAAGAACTTAGAAAAAAAATTGTATTTAATTTTGTCTCTCAGGAATCTTTTAGCATCTAGTGATATTTAGCAAAAGTTACAGAGCAGCACACATTAAAAAAGGGAAAAAGTAAAAAGAAAACACAAAAAGGAAAAGCAATTTAGAAAGCATTTAGAATGCTGTGCTCAGTAGCCTAAAGGAAAATCAAAGAAACAAGTAGAAAATATCCATCTTCCATATTATTTGTTTTAATGATGGCAAGAAAAAAAAATCATAACTCTCTAATTTAAACCCTGAGGAACAAAACAAACTTTAAAAATTGTAAAATTTTTTAAACTGTTTAGAGGTTTTTTCTATTTTTGCCTATTCCAGACAAAGTAAAAAATTGTCTGTAGTGAATGAGATTAAAGAGATGTTACTGGAGGGCAGTTTTCTTTTCTGTGCCTTGTTCACCTCTTGACCCTTTGATTGAAGTTGTTTTATGTTTCAATATGAATAATAGACTGAAAATGCAGATAAAATAAAATTGTTCAGTGTCATCTCCTGAGATAAAATTTGACAACAAACTCAAACTCATAATTTGTATAAACAGCAATATCCAGTATTTTTATGCTGTTTTTATAGTACAAGTAATAGGTTGGCAGATTTTGAAACATATTTATAGTCTCAAGGGTTTCTTTCTCCAATACTTCTGAATGTGTATGTTTAGTGGTGTTTCTGTTTTCCAGGAAAGCCCTGAATCGTACTTCATTTTATGTGATTCTGGATTTTCCTTTTTTATCTCATTGCCTTCTGATGCCAACACTCTCCACAGTTTTCTTCAGCCTTCCCAGTTTGAACAGAAGGATAAGGTTTATCCTTACAGTTATGAATAGCATTATGGTGATGCAAAAATTTCCCCCTCCCCTGGCAGGATGCTGTAACTCAACCTCCACTGCAACAATACACAGTTCAGTCTAAATCCTCCTCCCAAACTGGAGTTACCCTTTTCTCACTTTCTTTTTTAACAGATGTTACATTGAGACATCACACCTCCTTTTTCTTTTTATGACTGAGGGGGAAAACATTCCACCTGAAAGCCTTGGATACGCAAATCATCAGACTATTTCACCCAGCTTTCTACCCTTGAACTCAGCCTCCTGTTTCCATCCAATTGTCCAGAATTCAGGGGCTTTGGGCAGCTCAATCGAATCGGTCCCCAGGCTGCTCTGAAACCAGTCAAGCTCCAGGAATCCCACCTACATATTTAGGGTTTCATACAACAAAGGGGGAAAGAAGGGCAAAGTAGAGCTGACAGGTTAGCAGGGCTTCCCATTATGATTCCTCTGGGAAAGAGAAATAACACTCTAATGATTTAAACTGCCTGATGTGCCCATAAGTCAGCACCAAAGAATTATACGTAATATATGCTATAGCAGCTAAAAAATGCATTTGCCATAAAGCAATACTGTGTTATTCACCTAATATGCTCCACAAATCCAACCCAAGCCCTTTAGTAGGTGACCAATTTAAAAAAGGTGAAGCTCTGGAGACTGGTTATTACCATATATTGTACCTTGCAAAACAACTCTGTACTAATGATTTGCCTAAAAATCTCCTTTGCATACACTCTTCTTTTCTGGTCTCAGAAACCCAATTTCCACAATATCAGGGTATTTTAGAATGCAGTTAATTTTCACCCAAAACAAAGCAAATGCTTCTAATTTAAGGAGTCTCTACACTGTTAAACCCGCAGTGAATTGGAATAAAACACTTATCTCAGAGAAAAGTGGCAATCAAAATGACATTGTTTTAATTACAAACTAAAAGCAATACAATATATGCATATTGGACTGAGTTTTCTTAATGTCATCAGGGAAATATCTGTTTGCAGAGATAACTTCACTGTATCTGCATCCATCTGTTGTTGTTTAACCTCAGCTGGCAACTAAGCAACATTTTTGTTGAAGTAAGATGAGTTTAATAATTAAAAAACTCCAAAATATTTTAGTAATAGGGAGGAGGGAGACAGAAAGACAGGTGATGCACAATACAACTGCTCATCACCCACTGACTCAGCCAGTTCTGAGCAGCAATTGGCCCCTGCCAAACAGCTTTCCCAATTGATATACAGAGCACAGTGATTTTTGGTCTGGAATATCCCTTTGTTCAGTTGAGGTCAGCTGTCCTGGCCATGCTCCCTTGCAGCTTCTTGTGCACCTGCTCACTGGCAAAACATGAGAAACCGAAAAGTCCTTGACTTAGAGTAAGTACTACTTAGCAATGACCAAAACATCACTGAGTTATCAACATTGTTCTCAACTGATTTCAAAACACAGCACTGTACCAGGTACGAGGAAGAAGGAAGAAAGCTGATAGGTACTAAGAAGAAAATGAACTTTATGCCTGCCAAAACCAGGACACCATCTAACACTTCTGTTCTCTCTGATGCACGAGACATGTTAAGGAGACAGGCAATTGATTCTCACTCCTATTTCAAGGAAATCTGGCATAAATAGATTCCCAAACTTGGGAACGCATGGGTCTGTGTTAGCGGTTCCCAATAATGTGCATCCACGCCATTGCACTGCACATCGGTAAGCTGTGGCTATCCCTCACTGCTGCTGTCTGCTGGAGGCACCTACCACGTCAGTGTGATGTTTGCCTCCTGGCCAGTGGGAGTGTTGCCGCCCAGAACATGCTCTGGTGCAGTGCTCCAGCAGTCAGGTGTCTTTCCCTACCGGTGACCTTGTAATCTGCTCAGGATTTGCTGTAAAGCCCAGCTGAATTTGGCTCTGATTTGAACAGGACTACTCTTTATCCTCAAGCAAAGCATCATGTCAGGAGAGGACGTGAGCCAAGGTTTGGGTTTGGCCCTAATTTTTCAGCCTTTCTGAAATCAAATCTGAGCTAGGGGGAGATGAAAGTCAGTAATAATTCTTTCCATGTAACTGACTATTATTCCTGTCACTTGGCCAAGCAGAGAAGTTGAGGGTCACTACATTTTAATACAGGCTCTCTTAACTTTTGGTGTTATTAAGACCTCGTGAGTCACTCAAGGTAGTTATTCTAAGTGAGGGGAAAAGTAAGGTAGATAATGGAGCCTACAGACATGGAAGAGATTTTATTATTCCTGGGAGACACTATACAGAAATGTCAGACAGGACACCTACTGAAAACTGGTGGAAAGAGTGTCTTTACATAGAAGTGAGTAATGCTCAAAATAAATTCATTAAACTAACATTTATTTTAATAAAAGCCAGAGGAATTGGGGAAAGGAAAGATTCTTATCTGATATTTTCTCTGGTCTTTTTTTTTCTGAAGATTGAACTGAATGAAAAGTAATTATATATTACCTTTTTTTTTGGAATCCTAAAACACTATAAAAGTACTATTCATCTGAACTTAGGTGGGATGGAGTGCAACAACCCTTCTGGTAACTACCATATACCAAAAGCTCCCACAACTACCATGACCTAATTTTTCCAGCCTATTTTCCTTTCTTTCTTATGAAAGCTCTTCCCTACAACTTCAGTATGGTTTATTTCGTCTTTTAATTATTAGAAAAAGATGTCCTTGCCTGGAAACAAACTCAGTTTCCAGAAGTAGAAAGAAAGCCTGCTTTTGAAAGGCAAGAAGTAGTAGCTTAAATACCCATTAGATTCCTGAGTTTCAAAGTCAAAAACCTTAATTAATAATGTAGTATTACTGTTGCTAACAAATCAAAGGTCAAAATCACCATGTTGAGACATAAGTTTCAACTCTTCTGAAAGTGTGAATACATTTGCATTTCTAGCAGAAACTAAATTTAGGAACATTGTTAGAAACACACTTGCCAGCTCAAGGGGTAATTTATTCAAACAAAGAAAAATGGTCTGTTAGGTTTAACAGCTGAAATCTGAGGAAATCTGTCACAGTCGTGGACAAAGGCCCCAAGATACTTTTGGTAATCATTTGGTCTGGTCTCTTCTAGTCAGTGTTTCCTCTGCCTCTGTTCTGCAAGTTAATATTTAGAAAACCAATTAGAAATTTTTTTTTTTTTTTGGTCGAAAGTCCCTTTAATAGGCAGAGAATAGATATGATAGGGCTTTTTGTGGCTATGATCACCAAATTGGTTTTCCCTTTAATCAGAAACATCTAATTTCCTGTCTACTGCTCATCTATCCAGGGGCAAAATGGAGTTCCAAGAAAGTCCCACTTCATCACATTTCATTACAAGTCAGGTTTGTGATCCTAAATTTTATAGGAGAAAATATTAGTCACACAGGTCCTTGTGGCTGATTACTTAATATCTTCAAACTTGAGGACTGTACTTGAGCAGTCCTGAGCAACCTGGCAGTTCAGTGCACCATTATTTAAAGACACGAACTGTGTCTCCAAAGTCCTGTCTCTACATTTCACGTCCAGCTTACTTTTTACTCAAATAAAAGTAGATAATCTGTCAAACAGGTTACCAGATTGCTTGTAAAACTTTTTCTGCCTTTTTTTTTCCTCTGAATGGTCTCTGCAAGTTTAACAGAATCACAGAATCAGCAATCTGGAAAAGATTACGGAGATAAACTATTCCAATTTCAACCTAGAACCACCAAAATCGCTCTTAAGCCATATACCCAAGTGCCACATCCAGAGGCCTCTTGAACACTTCCAGAGACAGTGAATCTACCAGCTCTCTGGGCAATTTGTTCCAATGCCTAACTGCAGGATATGGGATTATCTGTGTTAAAACTGTTAAAACTCATGCTCACCAGAAGGCCCTGCGGGACAGGCATATCTGTGGGCTGGACGGCTGGCACATGCTGGAGAGGTGAGGGGCAGTTACAGGTGAGGGGAGAGCCGGCTGAGTGACAGCTGGAGGTGGGTCTGTGACTGGCTGGACAAATGCGTGGGCAGCATACGAACGGGAAGCTGACTGGGAGAGAGGGTGCGTGGACAGCAGCACCGCAGCTGAGCCAGCCCATGGGCGCCCTTCTTCATTAGCTTCTGTTCAGTTTCTGTTCGCTTCCAGCTGTGGCCGGTGGAAATCAAGGGTATGAGGAGGGGATGGTTTCTGACAGTAAACGGATCTTCCTTGGATGAACAAATGGGGGTCTGTCGGCTTTGTCCTCCATTGATACACCTAACCACTCTTTTAGTGAAAAATAATTTGCTAATATCTAATCCGAACATGCCCTGGCTCACTTAAGTCCATCTCATCTCATCCTTTCACTTGAGACATGGCAGAAGAGACCATCTCCCAGTTGGTTATAATATGCTTTCACATCACTTTGAAGAGTGATGGTGCCGCCCCTGAGTCTCCTTTCCTCCAGACTAAACAGCTCCAGCTCCTTCAACTTGATTCTCATGCGATTTGTGCTCCAGACCCTTCACCAGCTCTGTTGCCCTTCTCTGGACACGCTCCAGTAACTCAACATCTGTTTTCAAATTAAGTGCCCAAAACTGGACATAGAATTTGAGGTGTGGCCTTACCTGTGTCAATTACAGGGGAACAATTTCTACCCTCATCCTGCTGGTCACACTATTGCTGATACAGACCAGGATGCCATTGGCCTTCTCAGCCTCCTGGGCACAGCTGGCTCATGTTCAGCTGCTGCTGACCAGCACCCCCAGGTCCCTTTCCTTTGGACAATTTTCTAGCCACTGCTCCCCCAGCCTGTAGCACGACAGCCTGGAGTTGTGACTCGAGTGTAGGAACTGGCACTTGGCCTTGTTGAACTTCATAAAATTTGGCCCATTGATCCAGCCTGTCCATATCCCTCTGCAGAGCCTTCCGACCCTCCAGCAGCCCCACTTGGTGTCATTCATGAGCTTGCTGAGGATGCCCTCAATCCCTACATCCAAAGCATTGGTAAAGATGTTAAACAGTACAGCCCCAAAACTGAGCCTTGGGGAGCACCACTAGTGACTGGACACCAACAGGTTGCAGTTCCATTCACTACTACTCTCTGTGCCCTGCCATCCAGCCAGTTTTTCATGCAGTGAAGAATACATCCATCCATTCCATAAACTTCCACTTCCTCCAGGAGAATGCTGTGGGANCAAAAGGTATGAAATTGCTTTTAACCTGATTAGATTAGGAAACAGTAACAGAACTAAAAGCTTATAGTAGGTGCATGAAAGAGATACTGACGTTATAAATCTTCGTAGCCCTTCACGTTTCCACAATTTAAAGCAAGACAGAGTATTTCTTTTCAGTTATGAAAAAAATGCAAGCCCCTGAGTCTGTCTGTCTGTCTTTTCATCTGAGACGTGGACTTAGCACACAATTGACGGAATTCAAAAAAAGGGAACTCAAGGTACTAGTTACCATTTTTATTATTTGTTGACTTTGGAAAGCTGCATTCAACCACAAAAAAAAAAAGTCTGCTTAGATAGAAACACCAAAAACAAAGTGTATCCTAGGAATCTGCTGTCTGTATGAAAATATGCTTTCTATCAGAAGGATGAAATTGTGCCAGNCCACTTCCGCCAGGAGAATGCTGTGGGAGGAGGTGTCAAACAGTTTACTGAAGTCCAGGTAGACAACATCCTCAGCCTTCCCAGTACATTTGGTCGTGATATTTGTACAGATAGATTCCAAAAACATCCTTCTCCTCTCCACACTCCCTCCTTTGCTCAGGCGGTTGTATAAGGTTTCTCTGTTTGTCAATATGATTTTATTTTTCACCTACAGATTCACTTCTGTGTCAAGTGATATTTCAGCAAAGAAGAGATGCATTTCCAAAGCACAATGAGAATTCAAGTTTGGAAAGGAAGAAGTTTTGAAGTTTGTCTCCTATGAAGAGATTGAAAACGATCACTGGATCTGAGCATAGAGCATTTACCAAAGGACTCTTATCTTTATATAAATATATATATATATATTTCTAGATATAC